>AYEL01078616.1:0-89972 GCA_000484575.1 Olivierus martensii
TAATGTCGCCTTTTACATTAAAAAATAAATATTTAATTAAATACATTCTTGATATCAAATTCACATATTTCAAAATGTTATCTAAAAAATATAATATTTAATGTTTCTAAAATATAAAAGCTCATCTGACATATATAAGGTCAAAAATACTGGTAAAAAATATTTTATATATATATTTATTAGCATTGCATAAGGAAATATATTACATCTGTATAACCTGAAGGACTTTTTGGACTAATCTGATGCACAAATACTCATTAAAAGATATAAAATTTCAATCTTATTGAAATAATCATAATTAGTAAAATAGAATGATGGTGTTTTTTTATCCTAATTTTAAAGTTAATCACAGTATTATATGAATTTTATGATTTAAACATTAAGTTTTGTTTAAATCATAAAATTCATATAATACTGTGATTAACTCTAAAATTAGAATTTTCATTTTAAAAATAGAATAAAAGTTAAATACTTATTTGAAGCAATGTAGATATATTTTTTTAAGTAAAATGCACACATTGCATTTTGGAAAATTAATGGATTTATATGCTACTTTCTTGTCAATGTCACAATGATATTTGCAATAGCACTTATATTTTGATGTGTTTTTTTATATTTTCAATTTCTATAATATAGAAGTTGAATTTTGATACTGAATTATATATCACAGTTTGAATATGTTATAAATTGGAACAAATTTTCTGAAGTATAATAGTATAAATAGAATTCACTTTCTACAACCATCAAAATTTAGAATAGCCATTTACAATTTTTTAAAAAATTCAGAATAATAATAAACTTTATAGCAATAAATAAATATCTCTTTTTTTTTTCAATATTTTATTTAGATAAAAATAAAGAAAATACTAAGTAAAAACAAAAATAATATAGTTACCTTTATAAGCAAAAGTTTGTAGCAAAAATAAACAATATGGAAAACTATTTGATTTTAACCCTAATTCTCAATATTGACTAATTACTAAACACAAGATTATTCCAGATCCAATAATCAGCTGACCAAATCCATGATGACATCAGATAGATTGTAAAGGACAAGGAAAAGGTAAATTTGTCAGTTTATATACCCTCATGAAAATTTTTCCATGAAAATATGATACCCAGATTCAGTTTCAGATCCTCTGGATGAAAGCTAAAGAGTTTTGATAAGCGCTTATTTACACCAACTGCTTAACCCTATTTGAATCTAATAATTCCAAAAAACAGAACTACACGCAGTATAGTTACTATTTATTAAATGCAAAGCAAAATATATAAATAATGTATATATTTATATAAATATACACACATGATCATTTATATAATCATTAATTTTTACATAATTTTCACTCCCCATAATAATTAAATGATAACATGTTCATATAATATATAAATGATGTACACATAATAAAAAATAGTCATGTTAATATTTTAAATAAATTAAGTTTCCATTAATTAAACATGATATTTGGCAACATTTAAATTTATCCACTTTCAATTTCTTTGTCAATTCTGAAAATCTTTTAGGAAAACAAATTCAGAATAAATTCTGAGGAAGAAAAAAATCATCATCATAATTTATTTTAATTGTACCTCATTTATTATTATTAAAATTTTATTATAATTTTTTGTTCTTCTTAAACAGTGTCAAATCGAAATAACATGTAAAATGAAATTGTGCAATTCAAGTAAAGCAATTGTGCAAATCGAGGGTTAAATGTATAAATATTTTTTATGTTTCTAAAGGACATTTCTATCAAATATCCAATTCTATACTATTCTCCTTTCACATTTTATATTACAAATATATTTTGGTACTAAAAAATGGAAACAGATGGAATAGATGGACTGCAGTATCTTTTGCTTTACTAAAACAAGCCATGAGAATAAAATTTTTAGAATCACTTGTATAGTTTAAACTTCAGATCTAATTTAATATTAATGTAATTGAATGACTATTTAAATTAATTTCATTTCTATAATCAATTTAACAAATAAATTATTTTTCCAAAACTTGAAAATCAAAGTATGGAAATAGGAATTTATATTACTTGCATGATGAATGTCCACACATTGTGTAGGCATTCATTATGCAAATACTGTAGAGCAATCAATTATCCAAACCACTGCAAAAAAGAAAAAAAAAAGAAGAAAGAAAATTATAGATATCTACTTTTTGTGCATTGGTTATTATGCTCAATGCCATGCAAAGAAATTCGGCCACCTGTGTGCAAATTTTAAATGCACCCCTATTCAATCAATAAATCAAAAATTAGAAAATTAATAATCATAATTTGTACAACTTTAAATAATTTCATTTATTATTTTATCAGTAATAATACATAAGAATCATAAAGTAGCAACTTAGAAATAATCAGTAATAATACAATATGTAATAGCCATAACATAAAAGAAGATCTTGGAAATTGTAATAAATTACAAAATTTTCATTATACATAATTGTAATATTAAATAAACTTCAAACTTCACTACACACAAAAATTAAATACAGGTAGGCCTCTATTAATGCGAATAATTGATTCCACGAATTTCTCGCACTATTTGGATTTGCACTAATCGGAGTATTAACTACAAAATATGGTAACTGGTTCTTGCTTTGTGAGATTCTGGCCATTAGCTAACCTCACGATAAATAACCACAATACTAACTTAACACTAACTGTTTAAGAAATATTTATTTTCATATTTTACATCGTTGTTCATCATCTAAATTAATAACTTACCAGGAATTGCGTCTCATACCATCATCAAACCAACTGCCAACTCAAAACCAAAAGAGAAAATCGAAAGTGGAAGTGGAGTACTGTTTTATGTCGCTTAATCACATCCATTTTTTGCTTTAGCGTAATCAGTAACCTTTTCTTTTTTTTTGTTTCCTGTTTTATCGTCAAAAGTGTTCTTCATTTTACCCATTTCAATACTTTTTAAAAGAGAAAATTCTGTACTACACTGTATGTATATGATAGCAAAGCTAAATAATAGTACAGTAATGTTAAACAGTTAATGGCAAAAAGCCCATCTTTCTGATGTTTCACCTTCAAAGCCAAGTGATTGTTCTTGGACTGCTCTTCGTCTGGTTTTAATAACTGAAAATTAATGGTAATTTGTTAATTGACATCATAAAAGGATGCGGAGTTTTGTTAATAAGACTGGTCTATACTTACAACTCGCATTAATCGAAGATTTGCTCACACTAACTGAAAAACGGTAGCAATTTTATAAGTCGCACTAATTGAAATCGCATTATTTGAACTCTCACTAATCAAGGCTTACCTGTATCTAATTATTGAAGATTTGCTCACACTAACTGAAAAACGGTAGCAATTTTATAAGTCGAACTAATTGAAATCGCATTATTTGAACTCTCACTAATCAAGGCTTACCTGTATCTAATTAGATAACAAATAATTTAATATTTTCAAAAATAATATACTAATAGGAAAACACAATAATTTACAAGAAATAAGTTTGGTGTGCTTTATCAAGAGCAAATTCCGATATAAGATCGTGTAAATCAATTTCATCCAACAATTTATGCTGTATTGCTATAATTGATAAATTTGCTAGTTGTTCTTGTTATATTGTTACTCTTAAATAGTTTTTGATTATCTTCAATTTGGAAAAAGCGACCATTTTTACAAAACGAACTGAAACATTTAAAAGAAAAACTAAGGAAGAAATACATAAAAAAATTAAAGTGGTTGTTTAAATGCCAATTAAAACGAAACAAACGTGGAGCCTTGAAGCTAGAAGAAGTTATGACAATAGTAGGAAACATCAGTATCCCGCCCTTTGTGGAAAAGATTTTAAGGAAAGGCCCTTCATATGCGATCCGTACGGTGGGTGAAATACAAGAGATGATACCGCAATTCGAAAAGTTATTGAATAATACGGTAGGAATGGACGATTACCAAAAAGAAAGATTCAGATGGAAATTTATAGAGGAACAGTCAAGATTGAAGAAAGTAAATGCTAGATACAACCAAAAAAGCTTAACGGAGAGAAAACTAATCAAGCAGACATATGGATGGCTCACTGAAAACAACGTATCGATCACACGTGAAGACAAATCCAAGAAACTAGTGCTCCTAGAAAGGAAGACCTATAATCAATATATGGAGGACTACATAAAGCAAACAGGGGCGGAACTATTAAACAAGGACCCGATGGCAGCGTTGGAAGTGAAATTTGATAAATTATTAAAGAATCGAGATCTCCCGGACTTCCTAAAAAGAAAAAGAATCAGCAACCTGGCCTGACCGAGGCTGTTTGGTTATGCAAAGACTCATAAGAACCCCCTAAAGTTCCGTCGCATAATAGAAAAATGCGGGTCACCCACTTATAATCTGGAAAAAACAATGGCCAAGTGGATCAACTCCAAGTTAAAAGGCTACCAATTTGTAGTAGACTCCCCGATAGAGTTCATTTCCAGACTTAAAGATACGAGGTTAATGGGCGACCCTTTATTCACGACGCTAGATTTCAAGAAACTTTACCCTTCACTGGAAATAGCACCAACATGCTTATGCTTTTACAGGTCCTTCTTGGAAAACCTCCCAACTCCTAGACACAACCCAAATCAATAAACTTTACCCTTCACTGGAAATAGCACCAACGTGCTTATGCTTTTACAGGTCCTTCTTGGAAAACCTCCCAACTCCTAGACACAACCCAAAACTCTGTAGAGAGTTAGTCGATTTATGCTGTTATTATTCATTCTTTAGGTACAAAGGTAGTTTTTACAGACAAGTAAGAGGGGTGCCCACAGGAAGCCCTCTAACCAGGGGTATTAGCGGAACTCGTACTGCGATCGATAGAGAAGACCTCAGCGCTAGGCATAATACGTGAAGCAACATTATATTGGGTTGTTCAATAATTAATGTCGTTTTTTTCATATTTTTCAAAGTGAATTTATTTATATTAACAACAAACATTAATCAATGATATATTGACCATTTTGTTGGATGACCTTTTGCCATCTTTCGGTAAGTTGGAAAATTCCACGTTCGAAGAAGCCTTGATTTTTAGAAGCGAAGAAGTGGTCCAACTCATTTTTAACAGCCTGATCGGAATCGAAAGTTTTACCATTCAAATGGTTTTGAAGGGAGCGAAACAAATGGTAATCTGATGGTGCTAAGTCAGGGCTGTAGGGTGGATGTGGCATCAGTTCCCAATTGAGCTCTGTTAATTTCTGACGGGTTATCAAAGAGGTGTGGGGTCTGGCGTTATCATGATGGAACATCACACCTTTGCGATTGGCCAGTTCGGGGCGTTTTTTCTTGATTTCTTCATTCAATTTCGATAGTTGACGACAGTAGACATTCGAATCAATAGTTTGGTTTCTTGGAAGCAGCTCAAAGTAGACTATACCCTTGTAATCCCACCACACAGAAAGCATAATCTTCTTTTGGTGAATATTGGCTTTGGATGTCGATTGTGGGGGCTCATTTTGCTTGGTCCATGATCGTTTTCGTACTACGTTATCATAAACAATCCATTTTTCATCACCCGTTATGATTCTTTTTAGAAATGGGTCGTTTTGGTTACGATTCAGCAAAGAGTCGCATATGTTAATGCGTTTGGTGAGGTGGATTTCCTTTAATTCGTGAGGAACCCAAACATCCAGTTTGTTTATGTAACCAAGCTGTTGTAAGTGCAAGTAAACTGTTGAATTCGATATGTCGAGTTTCTCTGCTATCTCTCGAGTTGTCATACGCCGGTTAGTTTCGATTAACGCCTTTATTTTGTCGTCATCAGTAGTGGTTGGACGACCAGTATGTGGTGCATCTTGCACATTAAAATTTCCAGAGCGAAAGCGAGCAAACCAACGCTGACACTGGCGTTCAGTAAGGCAGTCCTCACCATAAACTTCACATAATTTCTTCCGAGCTTGCACCGCATTTTTGCCCTTTCGGAAGTAAAACAATAAAATATGCCGATAATGCTCTCTTTGATTGTCCATTTTCAACTTAATTTTAACCAACTTGTTTTTTACTAATGACGCTCAGTTTTTGACTGAAGATAGTCTCAAGTCTAATCTTTAAAACAGTTTATAATAATGTAGGCCACGCAATCACTACTACATGAAATATGCAGTTCACGCCACCTATGAAAAAAAAACACATTAATTATCGAACAACCCAATACTTCAGATACGTCGACAATCTTTTCGTTACCTGGAGTCAAAGTGACAAATCTGAGGAGCTGATAAAGACATTCGAATCAGCAAACTACGGCCTCACACTTAGCCTAGAGCAAAATGAACATAATAGCATACATTTCCTGGATGTGCAAGTCTTTTTCGGGTCTTCGACTTTAGACATCACTGTCTATAGAAAACCTTCTAGTACAGAGGTGATAATACCTAGTTGGTCCTCTGACAAATGGAAGTATAAAAAAGCTGCTATTAGGGCATACCTTAACAGAGCAATAACACATTGCAGTAAAGAAGAATACTTTCATGCTGAGGTCGAAAAAATCGCGGCAGTCGCACAAAGACACGGATACTCTAAACGACTAGTGAACAAAGTGTTAGAAGAGCTAAATATGAAGTGTAACCTGGCAGAGGGCTCGAGACAAGAACAGCAATCTACGAACCATGCAGCAGATAATGTAATAGAGGAGGACGGCTTTGAAGTGATCACGGATGCCCTAAGCAGATTTAAAACTGTTAAAACAGTCCTCGAGCTTAACAGCAAGAAACCAGCATATAAAAGACCTAGCACAGTAGCAGACTTACTTAAAAATGTAAAGGACAAGTACGGTAGGCATGAGCAGTCGGGAATTTATCAAATACCTATTAGGAATATTGACAAACAGACAGATGAAGTTTACATAGGGAGTACATACATCTAGGAACCTTAAGGATAGACTGAAAGAGCATAGAGCAGACATAAGGAAAGGCCACTTAGCCATGGCCCTTGCAAGACGGGCATACGAATCTAATATCCAAATAGAATGGAATGAAGCGAAAGTGATTCAAAAAGTTAATGACCAGAAATAACTGCCAATAGCAGAAGAATTGAAAATCCTAAAAGGGGTAAATGGGAGAGAAGTAATAATGAAAGACAGTCCCTAAAACTCCCCCTATCCTGGAGATATGCTATGAAGCAATGAAAAGGTGTGAATGTGAAAGACTGGGCTAATTAAGAAAAGGAAGATAGACTCTAAACACTATTTTGTGAATTTTTATCGGTATTAGAGCTATAAGATAGTGCTGAAAACCCGGAAATTAAAAACTTATGAGATATTGTATATAGTTTAATGTTTTGTATTCTCAGAACTGTAGTTTATACCCAAGCAGGTACTATTTTCATGTTTTGTTTTACTTTTTATTTAAGTTATGTTGTTATATATGTTGTAAAATCTATAACTTTGAATAATTTTTAATTTTTAAATCTTTAAGAATAGCATGCTTTATAATGTTGTATTCGATTCTTAACGAATAGATATTGTATTCGAGAGCTTTGTGATTTTTAAAAAACTGTGGTAAATGTAAGAGCGATGAGGGCATTATCATGCCGAAAACATTTCTCATTAAAGTTTTTTCTAGCTTTAGTGTTGCAAATTATTGGACTGCTCATTAGTGCTGTCATTTTGTGTACTAAGTATATTAACCTAGCAGAGCAGTAAAGGAATATAGTAATTTTTATCTATTTCCTACTAATTGTACTTATCCAACATGAATAATATTATCACAATATGTGATAAATATTAAATTATCATGGAGATTATATTGGGAAAAAAGTACAAATGATGCCTTTAAGTTATATACGAGGTGTGATCAAAAAATACGGTGAATAATTTTATTAGAAACAAAGTAATAAGCTTACATGGAATTTGATTAAATATCCTTCAAAGTACTGTCCTTGGCTAGCAATGCACTTATCCCAATGTTGAATCCATGACTGGAAGCATTTCTGGAAGGCTTCTTTTGGAAGGGCATTCAGCTGCTCTGTCGTGGTCCTCTCAATGTCAGGAATGGTGTCAAAACATTTTTCTTTCAGCACGGTTTTAATTTTTGGGAAGAGCCAGAAAAAAAAAGTGCTAAATCTGGTAAGTAAGGCTGATGTGGACAGACAGGAACACTTTTTCCGGTCAAAAATTTGCGAATCAAAAGCAAGGTGTGGCACGGCGCATTGTCATGATTGGCCCATTTTCTGGTCTCTTTCTTCATACATCATTTTGCAAACATTGCAGTATGCCCTTGTAAAATTTGGCATTTACAGTTGTTCCCCTTGGAACGAACTCTGATTGCACTATGCCCTCACTATCGAAAAAAACAATGAGCATGACTTTGATATTCAATTTTGACTGACGAGCCTTTTTAGGGCAAGGAGATTTACTGGTTTTCCATTGGGAACTCTGAATTTTCATCTGAGGGTCATACCCATAGACCCAACTTTCATCTCCAGTTACAATTTTGGAAATGAAGTCTGGATCTGAATGAAGATGATCCTTCAACTCCGTGCAGACTGACTCACGATTTTCCTTCTGTTCATCACTCAAAAGTCTGGGAACAAATTTTGCACTCACTCGTCTTATTTGCAAATTAATTGTTAAAATGCTTTGCACAGACCCGTACGAGATGCTAAGTTCTTCGGTAAGCTCTTGAATAGTTATTCACCTGTTTGAACAAACAGTTTTTTCTACTTTTTGCACGTTTTCTTCTATTTTTGAGGTTAATGGACGTCCCGAACATTGCTCATCTTCTACTGACTCATTTCCGCTTTTAAATTGCTCATACCACTTGTAAACAGTCTTCAGAGTTACAGCATTATCACCATACACCAATTTCAACATTTCATGAGTTTCTTTGGCACTTTTTTGCAACTTGAAACAGAACTTAATGTTCACACGTTGTTCAAAATCCATATGTGCATCAGACACGGTAAACACACCCTCACTCTAGCGGCTCTGGACGCTGACTGACAAGTCAGAACGTGTTCCAACTTGACGCTGCCTGTCTCAAAAAGTAGCATCAGCAGTTGCTGCTAAAAAAATTCATTCACTGTATTTTTTGATCACACATTGTATAGGTTTGCTTAATTTTGCTTGTAATTTTTGAGTCTTGTTTTTATATTGAATGTGATAACTTTAGTGGATATTCCTAAAAATTATTTACTTTAATTAGTATTTGTAATAGTTAAATATTGAAAATAATTTATATCTTAGAATTAAAAAAATATGGTAACTACTTATACTTTGCTTCATATTTTAAAAATAAATAAAGTGCTTATTGTAATGATATACAGATATCCCTCATATAACATGGTAGATAGGTTCCTGAAAAACACAGTGTTGTGTGAAACCATGTTATATGAGACCCAGAGCCAATACAAAAAGGAGAGTTATGTTCCAAAATCAATTCAAAACAAATAACTTTCTTTAGTTCCACATCAGAAACTTAATGTTTATTAAGAATATTAACAACATGGAACATAAAGGAAAAAAATATATATATATATGTAAGACTCCAAAAAGAAACAATATACATAAAACAAAAAGAAAAAAAAAGTATACAACCCATATAACATTCATTTAACAATTAAAAGCTCTCTTACTACTGCTCAGTTAAAACAAGAACACTTTTTCTTTTTAACAATATCAACTTCAATTTCTGAACTTTTTCTGAATTTAAAGTTAGTGTATTTTCTGCTCACTTTACAAAATCTTTAATCTAACCTGCTACAAAACAATCATTCCTTAAGACATATCCAAAAATAATTTATGAATGAAAAAATTTTTTTTCTATTTCACATTCTCTATTGAAGAATAAAAGCTTATTTTTATCCAAGAACTGAACATTTGGAACATAAAATAATTAATGATCGACAATTAATTCAATTTCAAACCAAAATCAAAAATACACTACATATCATCTATCTCACAGTTAACTATCAAAATTGCATTTATGATTGACTTTAGCAAAATATTTCCCAATATACAAAATTGCAATTTCCCAGTGATTGCATTTTATATGTATATTGTGTATCCATAGTGTAGATTTACAAAAATTAATGAAAATGTTTTATGTTGTAGGAAAGTAAACAATTTTCTAAATGCATTAATTAACAACAGTGTTGTAGAAATATCATGTTATATAAGAGTTTCTGCAATTTTCAAATTATATTAGAGCAAAACAGTGTAGTAGGAAACTGTTATATAAGAGGGCTATCTATATAAAAAATGATGATACAGTGGTATCTCGCAATTCGACAGTTGAATTTCACAAGAAGATGCAGGCGCATGCATGAAACTGTGTGATGTCATTTGTTATTTGCATGGTTATTTGTCAGTTCTTGTTGGGCTACTTGGTGTTTGTTCATGTTGTTTGTTTTAAAATTTTCAATTCTGCATTTTTCAAAACAAAAAATTTGCATATCCATAGTAGTTGTTATTTTTTTGAGTGAAATTTAGAAATGGGTTCAGAGAGAAGTGAACAGAAGAATAATTCAGGAAAGAAAAACACTTGTTGAGCATAGAAAACTGTAAATTATAGATAAAGTGCAGAAAAGGTAAAATAATTACAAATGTAGCTCAAGAGTATGGCATTCTAGAACAACTTGGCAACGTTTGCACAGAGAGAGAAAATTATGGGTACTAGAGTATCTACTGGAGCAAAAAAAATTTCTGACAAGAATAGATCTTTAATCAGTGAGAGATGGAAAAGCTGCTTCTTACCTGGATTAGATAAAGATAGATAAAGGGAGATCCAGTAACTAAGGCAATGATCTGTGAGAAGGCTAGTAGTAGTACAGTGGGTGGCCAAATTATTATACTCACAACAAAAAATTTAGTTTTTGCTAAGTATTTTTATTTTTTTTTGTATTTGTGAATTAGATTGTGTCAGAAAATTATCATCTAGTATTTTTTGATAATGTTGGCAAAATATATATTATTCAATGAAGCCAGAAACAGTGAAATGCAACATATTAGCATTGCATGCTTCAGTTACTGTTCTTTGGTTTCATTGATTAAGTTAATATATACTGTATATTTTTCTTTCAATCAATATTTTAGAGATAAAATAAGTGACTTTATTCAATTTTTTCATGATTTATATTTTGTGTGAGTGTGAAATTAATGAATCTAATCTATTGAAAGATATAGGGAAGCTACTGATTTCACACCATAAAAAAAGCAAAAATTGCCACGATATTTCAACACTGAATACATACAGCATGAAATTGTGGTTTTATAAGCTATTTCCCAATCAACAATCTGCAATATAAATCAGAAACTCCAGCCAAAATCTCCTTAGAAACAAATAGAGTGGTTAAATGTGTGCAAAAACATATTACTACACTGAGGACAGGAAGAGAGATTCGTCTGGTCTCATTACAAAACCATCAAAAACCACTAAAGATGATAAAACAAATTTTCAAAGATAGTGGAATCCTTTTATCTGAAAGAATTTTGAGAACAAGATCTGCAGAAATGGGATTCATGCTGCCAGCTATTAAAGAAACCCAATTTGATGCCCCTAATGAAGCAAAAAAGAATAGCTTTTGCTAAAAAGTACCTTCATTGGACAAAAGAAGACTAGGGCAAGGTTGGTAGAGCATAAACACATTAACAAAACATGAAGAAATAAATAGATTACTAAGAAAATATTGTTTGCTAATTTGTTTCTCAGATGAATCATATATCCAGATTCTCTAAGACAAGACAGAGTTTGTTCAACCTCGAGTTAATGAAAAATACCATGCAGACTGCATTGTGGAACAATCCTCTTTCTGTGATATGGTCAATTATACAGTTCCCCCATTTACAAAGATACTGAGAGTTAATATATTGTGCAAGGCACCATGCATCAGGAACAATATTTGAGCGTACAGCAGAAAAGACTAATTCCTCAAGTAACGGAGTGGTTCCCAAATAATGATTTTACATTCATGCATGATTCAGCACTCTATCATAATGCCAAATCTGCAACAGGGAACTCTCCCAACGTGAATTCAATTGAGAACATTTTGGAAGTTCTTAAGAGAGAATTTCCAAAGAAAAATCATTAGTAATTAAAGGGAATTGATAGAAAAAATTATTAAAGTCTAACACGACAATCTAGAGATATAAGAAGTGGCGAAGTGATGCATCATAAGTGTGCCATGGCGTATTAAAGTCATTATTGATGCTAAGGGTGGATTTATTAAATAGTGAATAATTATATCTTTTAGGTTATAAATAGACAATAAAGTAGCTAAACTGGATTTTTATCTTTTATTTTTCTTCCTAAATACCTTAAAAATGATATAATTTCGCAATATTGAGTTTTAGATTAAATACATAAAAGATTTTGTAAAACAAAGCTAATATATTTATATAAATTTTGTTGAGTATAATAATTTGGCCACCCACTGTAGTATAGGGAGGGGCCTATTTCAGCCCAAGCACTGCAACCAACACTGGTCTATTGTGCACCTGTGAGAAGGCTAAGTTAATTTTCAAAGAATTACAGAAGAAAACTCCAGGATGTACCTCAGATCAAACTCAGAAATTTAAAGTGAGTTGAGGCTAGTTTCATAGATTCAAAGGTAGAACAGGATAAAGAAGATTTTATTCCAACATCCAAGGACTAATAAATTGTGTGTTGTGTATAAAATAGTGTATTTTGTAATTTAGTGTGTTAAACAATAGTAAACACACACAATAAAGTAAATAATATAGTGTACCTCTCTCATTTCATCCATTAGGGAAGTAAGTTGGGGATCCGATAACAAATTAATCTATTTTACATAGTCTTATATGGGAAAAATTGTCCCATAATTCGACAGTTTCTCAATTCAACACTAGTTCAGTGACGGATTAGTGTCGAATTGCAAGGTACCACTGTACAGCATATATTATACTGTATTTGCAGCACCATTTCAGATCCCCCATATTGTCAATTTTGAAACAACAGGAATTTTAAGCATAATGTGCAAACATTACAGTAGCGTGGTGATACATTATAATGAAGATTGATATTTGAATTGATTGTATATTATAGCAATAATACATTAAATGAATGCACATTAAGCAAGATATAACTGTAGTTAATGCATTTATATAATGTTATATGGAACTGCAGGGAGAATAAATCTATTCCAATAATTGTGTTATGTTTATGTTTAAATTCATTAAGATATTTTTATATTTAATGATGGCTATGTATCTTTCATTTTTCTTATATAATTATTTTTGTCTCTAAAATTCTTATTATTTTTTTTTATTAAATATTCAGTATTTTTTGTATATGAAAAGACTCTGTATGGAGAGTATATGACAAGGTTTGCTTGTTAAAAATATCCACTCACTCACTGACCACATCTTAATGAGTTTAGATCACTCCACCCAATGTCATTCATTCTCCTGTTAGCAAATAAGAAGCAATTTATTTTGATTTTCAGCAAGATATTTTGAAAATCATGACTCATATATTTTGATTTCAGATTTACAATTTCCAACTGTAAATATTCTCCCAAATATGATACTTTATTTATATAATTTTGATAAGATGGTATCAAATTTCATAAAAATTCATTAAAAATCAAAAATCTATTGTAGAATGATGATTTTCTTATATTAGAAAGTAGATACTTGATAGAAAATAAGATTTATATACTTTGAGGATTTACATTAACAAATAACCACAAATTATAATTAAAATATCAATTTTGTAGACCTAATGTGATTGCTTATCTACAAATCAATACAAAATCATTTTCAGATTAATAATAGAATCAGTATGATTTTATTATTAATCTTTATTATAAATAAATACTCAAGGGTGGCATAACAATGACATATCATTGAGCAAGCAAATTTTATAATCTAATAAATGTTTTCTAATTTTTAATTGATCAATATATGCCAAATTCTTTTATAAACATTTTATCTTTATAAAATTTGAGTATATACAATAAATTTTCGATTGTGGATAGGGATGGGTGAAGTATTGTATGCTAATTTTATTGCTTATTTGTGTCTTTGTAGCAGATGATAAAAGATTGTTTAGTTTTCCTATGCAATCAAATGATTCTGGACAATTACATTGGATTTTGTATACTATTTTGTTTCATTGAATATATTTGCATCATAACTTAAGAGTTTACTGTATTAAACTATTTAATTAGTTATTATAAAATTATCACAGTCATACTCATAAATAATTTCTTTTATATGCATATTTTAAGATAAAATTGCAGCATATTGAAAAATTTTTCACTAGAAATTTGCTATTTTCATCTTTAACTCAGAATGAGTTAAAGATGAAAATAGAAAATTTCTAGTGAAAATAAATTATTATTATAAAATCTTACCAAGTTTTGCTAATGCTGCAACACCACCTTCAGGTTCTCTTCCAGCCATTTCTTTACGTAAATCTGCCATAAACAGCATAAATGTTGTTCCTGGTCGTTTTGGTTTGTTTGTGTCACGAGGAGGTTTATATACTGCCATCTATTAAAAAAAAAAAAAGTTATTAGCATCATGTAATGATTAGAATATAACACAAAAATAATACTAAAAATATTAAAATAAACAAACTTATATTGTTAATAGAGAAAAATCAATTTATAATAAGTAAACATTTTCAAACCAAACTTTTTTCTATGAAAATAACATATTTTTTTCTTTTCACAATTTAAATTGCAATCTAACTAAATGCTAGTTTTGCATTATTTTGCAAACTTTTTATGCTTAATCATCTACCTTATACATGAACAATGTAACTAGGTCTAAAATGACAAATGATAAATTAACTCACTTAAATAAAGCCAAAATAACAAAAACTATTACTGAATACTGGTATCCTTCAGTTAATACTGTAATACTAGTTTAATACTGATATCCTTCAGTTTACAAAGATTATTTGAGCTTAAAAATTATTCATTAGGGGAAAATCATAAATCAAAACTCATTTCCCATTAATATGAAAATTTTTAATTGATTCTTGGATATCAAAAAGTCATTGCCATTTTACTTATTGATATTAAAGCATTCTTAGTAGTATAAAAATTAGTATAGTATTAAAATTTCACATAATTTTCCTTTTTTATACTACAGAATTTCAAAAATAAAATAAAAAAAGGAAAAATTAAATGAGATAAATATAATACAGGAATACCTCGATTATCGCAGTTAATGTTGCCACGAAAAATACCGCAATAATCGAATCCGCGATAATCGGGATAAATAATGCATGTAAAATGGGTGATCACTGCCAAGGATTTTTCAAATATATTAATTAAATTTTATGTATAAGGTAAAAAAGAAATGTGTTGAGCATGCTAATCTTCTAAATTGATCACTCTATGTTTCTTCTTGATAGCTGTAGCCTTGATATCATCTTTGTTTCTTTTAGCATTCACTATAGGGGTAAATAAGAAGAGAAATAAATATCCACATGTACTTCAAGTAGAGGTGGATAGTTACTGGTGAATGGTGAGCAGGCACTATCAGATAAAAACGAAGTGCTACTTGGAGAGTGGCGACTCGAACTAAATGTAATTCTGGTTGCATATGTAGTGGGCTACATCTTGCGGCCGGGATAATTCAAATTTGAGCGCAATAATTCAAATTTTGGCATCAAATTATAAACCGCAATAAATCAAGAATCGCAATAATCGAGGTATTCCTATATTAACACAAAAAGGCATATGCAATATATACTTTGATGTCAGTTTATAAGAATAAAGCATTTCTGAAAAATACATGTAAATAAAGATCTAAATTGCCATTGACTACCATTTAAAAAAATAGTGCACACCTAAACAAAAAAATGCCAGTTATTTTTTTTTATTAAAACAAATCGAAATTTATTCAAATTACATAATCAATGATAAAATAACTTCTATAATTAATATTAATTTTATAATAATAATATAAATAATAACATTTTCTTAGAAGTAATCACACTAAGGAAGAATCCAGCTGTCAATATGGAAAGCATTATGAAAACTTCTGTTTGTGCAGAGAGCTAGTAAAGATATTATTTATTAGTTGGAGTATCCAGATTCAATTATAGATCTTATATATCCATATGTTTTCAATCCCCATCCTTCAAAATGGCCACATGATAAAGCAATCACTTACTCTTTTGAATGCCAGATTCAATTCCTGGTCTCACACCTCCAGATTTTTCAGGAGACACCAGACCCAGTCTATTGAATCCCATTCTTTAATCATTTGATTGATGCCATTATGGATATGGAAGGCTCATGAAGGATAGTGAAATGCCCTGCTGCTTAGTATCTACCAATTGAAAAGTGGAATAAGGTTACACCATAATGACACTATTTTTAATAATCTTTGATGAGAAAATGGCATAAAAACTGAAAGACAGAAAATGTGTTTGAATATAGATACTTATTGTTGTTTAGAAACTATTTAAAGTATTCTTTGCAAGAAAATATTAAAATATATTAAATCAATATGAGCATTAATAAAAAAAAAAACAAATGATATGATATTGAATATTTTATCATTAACAAAACAAAGAAAATATAACAGCATTTGAATTGAATTAAAATACCATTTTATAATGTTCACAGAAAAGTGATCACTATTCATTTACTAGATGGCCATGTGATAAAGTTGGCTTAAGACCAAGAGAATCCAGATTCAATTCCAAATCCTACACTGAAAATATTTTTTCAATGGATTTAGCCCTAAACCTATGAACTCAATTCTTATGTTATAACCAAACCCATCGGAGGGTTAGCTAGATTAATTGAATATGTTTTCTGTTTCAACTCTAAAGACATGGAATTGAATCCATTTCCCATCTCAAATACAACCATTTCTCGACTCATACAAATAATTGGGAGAGAAGCTTTTTAATTAAGGTAACTCAGATTTTGTATAAGTCAGAGAATTATTATTTTAACAAAAATTCTGAATTAAAAAATTCCTGAAGGTAGATAGACTACAGTAATAGCATCTATATAACATTATGGCAATATATTATTCCTTGACTGCCACATGACTGATATTCTACCAGTAATATGATATTTAAGATCAACAATCAATATACAAAAACATAAATAAAGCAAGTACTACAAAGTTTTAATAATGTAAACTAACACATTCAAATTTGTAACTTACAAATATAGTAATGTTTATGCTCTGCATTTGAAAAAAAATAAAGTTATGGAAAATATTTTACATGAAGTTGAACTTATATAAATTGGGAAGAAGGTCTGTATAATGGCATAATACAGAACAAATGATGATATTGGCACAAATTATATTCCTTTATTTTAACTGTTAGAAATCTTGAAAAGTTTAAACTGTCCATAGCTACAGTGCAGTTTTTTTAAAAAATATGATGTTTTGTTTTTTGCCATAACTTTTCTTTGGCTTATCTTATTGAGAAAAAAATTCTGGTTTCGTAGCTAATGTTGTTATATCATTCTGCTTTTTAAGTTTTGAATTATTTCTATATAAAAAAAATTTGTAAATGCTAATCCTAATGAGCAGAAAACTTTATTACATATTTTTGTGAAAAAGTTTTTTCAATATCAGACATGAATTTTTTTTGATATATTTATATTCTTTGTTATACTTTCTATCAAACTGTAATAATTATTTGCTGGGTTGGAAAATTTTTTCCAACTAACGAAGCTTGTTTTTATTACCATCTAGCTCAGCAGTTCTTAAACTGTGGTCCGCGGATCCCTGGGGGTCTGCGTAGCCATTACCGGGATCCGCGAAATTATAAAAAATGCCTGCAAACAGTTCAAGAAGACTGTGAAAAGCAAGAAGCGTGGAGCAATAAAAAAATATTTTTAAAGGAATAAATAAAATATGAACCTATTATTATTATGTTCTGTGATTTTTATATAATTTTTGTGATTTTTATGTATTTTTCTATTTTTATATCATATTGCTTAAAAATTATTTAATATTTACATTATGATAACAATTATATATATATCGTAGTTTTAAAATAAGACAGAGAGAAATCCACTGCATCCAGTCGCTTCTAAACTATCTTCCTTTCTAATTGAAATTCGTGCCTTCTCCCCTCACTCTCTCCTCCTGTTTATTTTTTTAGCGTCCTGTCGAATTAGCAGTCGAGGTGCGAGCTGGTTCTTGCAGATGTTCTTACAATTATTATTTGTATTTTTGTCAGAAGTTGACTCTCACGTAATCATACATCTTTCTTTCATGCCTTCTGTTGTGATTGTTTACTGCTTCCAGCTACATCATGTTCAATCCTGGTGAGATTAGCCGTTAGGTGAAGGATGTGGTTCAATAAGTACATCCAGATCCGTTTTGAAAAATGCATCCTGGCTGCATCTACTACACCCCGTTTTTGCTACTTGATTTTGACAGGTAAACATAAAACACTATTAAATCTTTTTAAAAAGTATTTTACCCAGCTCTGATTGTATATTATATATTTTACAATAATAATTTGTTATTTTTTATATGACTGTAGTTCTATGTTAATTGTTTGACCCATAAAATGGATCATTGGCTAAAAACTGGATCTACACTGAAACAAAATCTAGATGAAAGCGACTCAGATGATGGAGCATCAACCTTAAAATCTATCAAGAAACGTAAAATTAGAAAATATTGTGATGAGTATTTATCATTTGGATTCACGTATATATGTAATAAAGATGTGGAAAGACCTGTCTGTGTTCTATGTCATGAAAGTTTATCAAACGAAAGTATGAAACCTGCCGAACTCCGATGTCATTTGCAAACAAAACATAGTGAACACATTAGTAAGTCTATTGATTTTTTTTTAAATCAAAAAACGAGAACTTGCTTCAAGTCAAAATCTGATGCAAAAGACCGCAACTGGTGATATCAATAAAAAAGCAGTAAAAGCATCATATGAAGTATCTCTACTAATAGCAAAAGCTGGAAAACCCCATAATATAACAGAGCAACTAATTCTTCCTGCTATAAAAGTAATAACAAATACAATGTTGGGGGCTAAAGCAACAAAATATATTAATTTGATTTTCATTATCGAATGATAAGGTCAAGAATAGGATTGAAGATATGTCATGTAAAATAAAAGAGCAGTTAATTTCAAGAGTGCTCAAAAGTCAATATTACTCACTACAATTGGATGACAGTACCGATGTCTGTAATAATGCTAATTTGTTAGCATTTTTTAGATATGAATTTGAATATAAAATACAAGAGGATTTGTTATTTTGTGATTTCACTACCTTCGTGTACTACAGCTAAAGCAATATTTAATAGTTTGAATCATTTTATAACCAAACATGAAATCAAGTGGTCAAAATGGTTGGAATTTGCATTGATGGGGCTTGTGCAATGTCAGAAACAAGAACTGGATTGAGCACCTAGGTCATTTGGAACCATTGCTGCATACACAGGGAATCACTAGTATCCAAAAATATAACAACATACCAAAACTGCATATAAGACTTAAGCAATATTGTTTAATTGTTGAAATTAAACAATATTGTATAATAACAATAAATTAAAATGTTGTTTTGTTGAATATTTTAATAAATCACACTAAGGAAGAATCCAGCTGTCAATATGGAAAGCATTATGAAAACTTCTGTTTGTGCAGAGAGCTAGTAAAGATATTATTTATTAGTTGGAGTATCCAGATTCAATTATAGATCTTATATATCCATATGTTTTCAATCCCCATCCTTCAAAATGGCCACATGATAAAGCAATCACTTACTCTTTTGAATGCCAGATTCAATTCCTGGTCTCACACCTCCAGATTTTTCAGGAGACACCAGACCCAGTCTATTGAATCCCATTCTTTAATCATTTGATTGATGCCATTATGGATATGGAAGGCTCATGAAGGATAGTGAAATGCCCTGCTGCTTAGTATCTACCAATTGAAAAGTGGAATAAGGTTACACCATAATGACACTATTTTTAATAATCTTTGATGAGAAAATGGCATAAAAACTGAAAGACAGAAAATGTGTTTGAATATAGATACTTATTGTTGTTTAGAAACTATTTAAAGTATTCTTTGCAAGAAAATATTAAAATATATTAAATCAATATGAGCATTAATAAAAAAAAAAACAAATGATATGATATTGAATATTTTATCATTAACAAAACAAAGAAAATATAACAGCATTTGAATTGAATTAAAATACCATTTTATAATGTTCACAGAAAAGTGATCACTATTCATTTACTAGATGGCCATGTGATAAAGTTGGCTTAAGACCAAGAGAATCCAGATTCAATTCCAAATCCTACACTGAAAATATTTTTTCAATGGATTTAGCCCTAAACCTATGAACTCAATTCTTATGTTATAACCAAACCCATCGGAGGGTTAGCTAGATTAATTGAATATGTTTTCTGTTTCAACTCTAAAGACATGGAATTGAATCCATTTCCCATCTCAAATACAACCATTTCTCGACTCATACAAATAATTGGGAGAGAAGCTTTTTAATTAAGGTAACTCAGATTTTGTATAAGTCAGAGAATTATTATTTTAACAAAAATTCTGAATTAAAAAATTCCTGAAGGTAGATAGACTACAGTAATAGCATCTATATAACATTATGGCAATATATTATTCCTTGACTGCCACATGACTGATATTCTACCAGTAATATGATATTTAAGATCAACAATCAATATACAAAAACATAAATAAAGCAAGTACTACAAAGTTTTAATAATGTAAACTAACACATTCAAATTTGTAACTTACAAATATAGTAATGTTTATGCTCTGCATTTGAAAAAAAAATAAAGTTATGGAAAATATTTTACATGAAGTTGAACTTATATAAATTGGGAAGAAGCTCTGTATAATGGCATAATACAGAACAAATGATGATATTGGCACAAATTATATTCCTTTATTTTAACTGTTAGAAATCTTGAAAAGTTTAAACTGTCCATAGCTACAGTGCAGTTTTTTTAAAAAATATGATGTTTTGTTTTTTTCCATAACTTTTCTTTGGCTTATCTTATTGAGAAAAAAATTCTGGTTTCGTAGCTAATGTTGTTATATCATTCTGCTTTTTAAGTTTTGAATTATTTCTATATAAAAAAAATTTGTAAATGCTAATCCTAATGAGCAGAAAACTTTATTAAATATTTTTGTGAAAAAAGTTTTTTCAATATCAGACATGAATTTTTTTTGATATATTTATATTCTTTGTTATACTTTCTATCAAACTGTAATAATTATTTGCTGGGTTGGAAAATTTTTTCCAACTAACGAAGCTTGTTTTTATTACCATCTAGCTCAGCAGTTCTTAAACTGTGGTCCGCGGATCCCTGGGGGTCTGCGTAGCCATTACCGGGATCCGCGAAATTATAAAAAATGCCTGCAAACAGTTCAAGAAGACTGTGAAAAGCAAGAAGCGTGGAGCAATAAAAAAATATTTTTAAAGGAATAAATAAAATATGAACCTATTATTATTATGTTCTGTGATTTTTATATAATTTTTGTGATTTTTATGTATTTTTCTATTTTTATATCATATTGCTTAAAAATTATTTAATATTTACATTATGATAACAATTATATATATATCGTAGTTTTAAAATAAGACAGAGAGAAATCCACTGCATCCAGTCGCTTCTAAACTATCTTCCTTTCTAATTGAAATTCGTGCCTTCTCCCCTCACTCTCTCCTCCTGTTTATTTTTTTAGCGTCCTGTCGAATTAGCAGTCGAGGTGCGAGCTGGTTCTTGCAGATGTTCTTACAATTATTATTTGTATTTTTGTCAGAAGTTGACTCTCACGTAATCATACATCTTTCTTTCATGCCTTCTGTTGTGATTGTTTACTGCTTCCAGCTACATCATGTTCAATCCTGGTGAGATTAGCCGTTAGGTGAAGGATGTGGTTCAATAAGTACATCCAGATCCGTTTTGAAAAATGCATCCTGGCTGCATCTACTACACCCCGTTTTTGCTACTTGATTTTGACAGGTAAACATAAAACACTATTAAATCTTTTTAAAAAGTATTTTACCCAGCTCTGATTGTATATTATATATTTTACAATAATAATTTGTTATTTTTTATATGACTGTAGTTCTATGTTAATTGTTTGACCCATAAAATGGATCATTGGCTAAAAACTGGATCTACACTGAAACAAAATCTAGATGAAAGCGACTCAGATGATGGAGCATCAACCTTAAAATCTATCAAGAAACGTAAAATTAGAAAATATTGTGATGAGTATTTATCATTTGGATTCACGTATATATGTAATAAAGATGTGGAAAGACCTGTCTGTGTTCTATGTCATGAAAGTTTATCAAACGAAAGTATGAAACCTGCCGAACTCCGATGTCATTTGCAAACAAAACATAGTGAACACATTAGTAAGTCTATTGATTTTTTTTTAAATCAAAAAACGAGAACTTGCTTCAAGTCAAAATCTGATGCAAAAGACCGCAACTGGTGATATCAATAAAAAAGCAGTAAAAGCATCATATGAAGTATCCCTACTAATAGCAAAAGCTGGAAAACCCCATAATATAACAGAGCAACTAATTCTTCCTGCTATAAAAGTAATAACAAATACAATGTTGGGGGCTAAAGCAACAAAATATATTAATTTGATTTTCATTATCGAATGATAAGGTCAAGAATAGGATTGAAGATATGTCATGTAAAATAAAAGAGCAGTTAATTTCAAGAGTGCTCAAAAGTCAATATTACTCACTACAATTGGATGACAGTACCGATGTCTGTAATAATGCTAATTTGTTAGCATTTTTTAGATATGAATTTGAATATAAAATACAAGAGGATTTGTTATTTTGTGATTTCACTACCTTCGTGTACTACAGCTAAAGCAATATTTAATAGTTTGAATCATTTTATAACCAAACATGAAATCAAGTGGTCAAAATGGTTGGAATTTGCATTGATGGGGCTTGTGCAATGTCAGAAACAAGAACTGGATTGAGCACCTAGGTCATTTGGAACCATTGCTGCATACACAGGGAATCACTAGTATCCAAAAATATAACAACATACCAAAACTGCATATAAGACTTAAACAATATTGTATAATAACAATAAATTAAAATGTTGTTTTGTTGAATATTTTAATATAGAACTGCAATCTAGTGCTATATATTCTGAGTTATCCAAAAATATGTCAACAGATTTGAAAAAAAACATTGGATGAAGTTGTTAAAGTTGTCAATTTCATTAAGGCTCATCCACTTAATTCCCGAGTTTTTAAAGTTTTGTGCGAGGAGATGGGAAGTCAACATACACATCTATTATTACACACAGAAGTACATTGGTTGTCGTGGGAAAGTACTCAATCGCCTTTTTGAGCTTCATGATGAAATACGATTATTTTTAATGGATACACAATTTGAACTGAACGGATGTTTTAACGATTTTTCTTGGTTAGCTAAGATTGCTTACTTGACTGATATTTTTACTTATTTAAATGAACTGAATTTGAAATACAAGGTGCAGCTGCAAATATATTTAAAGTTGAAGATAAAATAGAAGCGATTATAAAAAAATCGACTTGTGGTCGAAACACATTCACAACTGTATGTATGAATATTTTCCAACACTCGACGATTTTATAGAAACTTCGAATAAAGAGCTCCCTAATGAAACACAGAAGATTTTTGTTGAACATTTAATGGCTCTATAAAGGAGCTTGAATTATTTTCCCAATCCTGATTCTGGCAATAACTGGATTAGAGATCCATTCAACATGGAAGTTACTAATGCCAAACATTTATCTATACTTGAACAAGATATTCTCGTGGAATTATCATGTGATATGTCTTTGAAACTACAATTCAACAAAACTGAACTCACAAACTTTTGGTTACTTCTCAGATCTGATTACCCTGCACTTGCAAATAAAGCACTCCAACATTTGATTCCGTTCTGCACAACATATTTATGTGAACAGGCTTTTTCGGTACTGTTATATATGAAATCAAAGTATAGAAACAAACTCAATGTAGAAGCAGACCTCAGAATAAAAGAGAGCCCTCTCAACTAGAGCCCGACATTGTGGTTCTGGTTTCAAGAAAACAACTGCACCCATCTCATTAAGTAAAAATTATTTACAGAAAACATCATAATAAGATCTATTTTGACCAATATTTGACCAAGAAATGTTTTTTATGAGTTTAATGTATTATAATTTGTAACTTTTTAAATTCTTTTTGCTACTATTTTTATTCATTTTATGTTTTTATTCTATATCCTAATAAAAATATTCATCTCTATAAATATGCAAGACCATTTATTAAAATAACCAGAGATACATTTTTAGTAATAATTATTATAACATAGTACCTATAAGATTATTGAGTCAGAAATTAAGTATCAAGAATGACGTAAAATGCCTAGGGTTGGGATGGGGTCCGCAAAAAAAATGATGTTCAAGAGAGGGTCCTCGGACTATATAAGTTTAAGAATAGCTGTAATTTGATGATTTTTTTTTTATATCTATGAATAACTAATGTCATCCCTCTGGTGATTGTTTTAAGCTATATTTTTGAACATTATTTTATATTATATTATTTTTCTTCAAATATTAATAAATTTATGGTTTATAAATATAAAATTTTTATAATTTCTGTTAGTTTACATTTATTTACTATTTATATGAAAGTTTGTTTATATTTCTCTGTAAATCAACTGTCTGCTTACTCCTGACCTTTCTCCGTCAGAATTCATACTAAGATTCGACTAATTGCAGTATTTTTTCATCCAATTCTTTATGCTTTTATTGCCAAGCGCATTATCATTTACTTTTAAAAATGGCGGAACAACAAATTATTTTATTACTCGTTATATGTTAAAAATAGTTCATAATTTTTGTTTTATTTGCAATTTTATATTTGTTTTTTATAAATATTAGATTGATTTCTTTGTAAACATTTCATTTATATAAAAATCTGTTTTCAAACTGTATTAATAATGGAATGCAAGCAGGTACTACTATGTTTGCTACTAAATTAAGAATTTGGGAGTGATCTCAACTGCTAAGAGTGCTTTTGGTTTATTGATGATTCATTGTTTCCCAAAAATAAAAAAAAATTATTTATCTGATGGATATATATTATATTTTGAGAAGACTTTTGAAATTTTTTTAAGTGACCTGAACATTTTAAAATTCTCTGTATATTTATTCAGGAAAAATCAAGATCTATGTAGTTTTTTCTATAATTTATCTGAAAATGACTATAAACTAATTATTGTGATTCACTATATAATCATCAATCATCAGTAATAACAGTAGAATCTTCAATAACATTCCTGGTAAGAGCAGAATTAATGATTTGCTTGTTGCAATACCAAATTATTTTAAAAAATGCTTGTTATTTTGCAAATTCCACTTATAACCCATTTCCTATTGCCAAGATTCTTCTGACCTTATATTTATTTATATGTAAAAATGCAAGTTTCATCTACTTCAATCATAAATCCAAGAACAATTAATATCCTTCTATTATTCATTAAACTGTGAAACTTTTTTTGATATTTTCTGGCAATATTCACATATAGTACTTCTAATAAAAAAGCTTTGTGAATCATTGATTTATTTGAGTGCTCAGAAAATATATTCAGAATATTAATTAAAAATATAATGGAATTTGCAAAAATAGTATTAATATAAACAGAGAATTTTTCTCATATATTCCAAGACAAAAAGTAAAATCAATTCATTCACATTCAATTTTTCCAAGAAAAATTTTTCATTTTGTGGATCTATAAAAATTAAATGTTTGAAGGCTGGGGTGTAAAAATCCAGTCATTTAAAGTAAATCTAAGCCATTATTCTTCATTTATTAACCTTTTCATGATTTCATTTTGTCTCAATGTGGGGATACAATCATTTTGTCTCAACTGGATACAACAGGTACAATTGGCTCATATCCAGGGGCCATTCCCACCACTTGGACAAAATTGATATTTGACAGGGAATCTGAGATCTTTTCATACTGCCCAACTGCCTTATTATTAGTACCATACAAAATTTTTTAGCAGACGTTTCTTCAGCACTTACACCATCATAAAAAGACTCCAAATTGGTACAGGATACTTACATCAGTTTTCTTTCCCATTGTGGAACAATGGCAGCACTAGTCTCACTTCAACAGTTAGTCCATACAGCCAAGCTTGTTTCCACTGGGTTTACATCTTAAAAAATATTTGCCAATGGTTGAAATGGTTGCTTCCATATACAGTAGTCCTTAACTTACAAAGAAGTTTGGTTTGAAAATGTATAAAAGTTATGAATTTTCCCACTATCTTTATTAGAACAATATACATTATTGTAATAAACATAATGAACACAAAATTACAAGAACCAAACATAAAAAATGATGTTTTTAGTATTTCATGTAGACTGATACACAGATGAACTTCATTAACCAATCACAGAATTTACCAATGATATCAGTGTTGCAATAACAAGTGGTCATAAGTCAAGAACAACCTATATATCATTTTTAAGAATCAGTAGTATAATAAAAATCAATTAACAATTCAAAAAATTTTTTAAAGTTCTTATATCACAAAAAAGTTTAAAATAATCAATCTCTAACATTCTATAAATTTTGTGTGTTAAAAAAAAAGCTAGTTTTGACAATTACTACAGCTAATGCAATATTGCCAATAAAGTCATTTTTTCTTTTTCTTATTAATTAAACTTCTAAGCCAAATACTATAATTCAATATAAATAATTTCAGCTAAAATTTTTTGTTAATAATTGAAAAATTATTTATTAAAATTGATACAATATTTTTGCTACTAACATTTGAATGTAAATCTAATAAAAACAAAATTTGGAATGTGTAAAATAGGTATATTACACATTCCAATTTTGTTTTTATCTAGTATTTTCCTTATCATCATTATGTAAACTAGAACAAGACATTTTTTCTTGTTATTTATAACAGAGTTTATTCAACATTTTTGTACTGTATTTCATTTTTAGATTTTGTCGAACATTAATATGGTAATCTAACTTCCATTTATAGCATTGCAATTAGTAGAAATTGTAATCTAAGTTAAGATAGATTTGAACTACAATCAAACTTTGAATGCATCACAGTTATAAATTGAAGATTACTTTTATAATTTTAGATAAGTCCTTTCTTCATTCAATATTTTTATACACATTATTAAATATTATTTATATAATTGAAGAATATTATTGGAGTTAAATAAACAATAAAAATCAGATAATAGTCAAATAGTTCTCTGTATACATTTATCATTCTGCCTTACATTCCATTTAGAACCAAGGGAAAATTTTTAGGAATTCAACATGGCATCTATACTAAATACAAATATTCTAATAGTCTCAATGGCTACTTAAGTGTCAGAAGACAGAAAACTCACTTTGTGATTATATATCTTTTATTCTGTCAACAAAATTAGAAACCAAGAAAATCTTCAGGCTTAGGATACTCAATACATATGCAAATCATTATAATTTAGACTTTAATTTTTATTATGGCATTTTTTTGATATAGGTTATTTACTAATTATAGGTATTAGGTTAATTTTTTCTATACAGTAACAACTATAACATTCATTTATAATGTCATATTATAATACAATTGTCCAGCATAGACTGACAGCACAGGCAAAATTTAATGGGATTTTTTAAAAATATATATTAACAATTTTGAATTATTTCACTTTCAAAGTTTTATGCTAAAAGATTTCTTCTTAGTAAATATTTTACAAGAAAGTATACTACAAATTGATATATTTCTTGGAACTTTAAGATGGAATTTAAAAACAAATTTCAGCAATCGAAAATTCAGGACCCATCATCAGAGGCATGGATTTTCACCCAATAAATGCAAAAAACCAATCTGCAATAGCTTCACTTTGTCAAAAGAGTCAGCACAGAAAGCATGTCATTATTAACTGATAATGCAATGCTTGTAATTGGTTGATAATGTCACTTGACAAAACACCACAATGCCTGCAAGATTTCAAGATGGCATCATTGTGATGAGTGGAAGTTATATTCAAGGGTGGTTAACCTATATTTCTCTGTATTCTATTGGCTATTTTAAGCACTGAAAACTGATGCTATTCCTAATAGTAATATTCCAAAATTTTTTTATATTTCTCAAAACAAAAAAGTCAGTGATGCAAGAAATCAATGTGATTCAATCTGGAGTCAGTGAGATGAACACATGCAAGAAGAAGAGTAAAAATTATTAAGAGAGAAACAAAAAAATAACCTAAAGAAATATAGAAAAAGAAAAAAGAAGAAATTGAACCAAAAAAAAAAAAAAAAAAGAATAATAAAAGATATTAAAAGAAAAAGAGAACAAAGAATAAGAAAAAAAATGAAAGAAGAAGAATTATTAAGAAAAAACAAGCAGCCTTACAAGAGATGAAAGATGATGAACTACTCAGGAAAATGGTAATTTATTAAGATTTAATTTTAAAATATTGTACAATATAATAAGTAATATTTTTTTTGCACAATTATTTTAGGTGGGAATAAAAAAATGGATAATGATTCTACAGAATTAATCAATTTGGATACTACATTTCAAGACAGGGAAGAAAATGAGCTTGAGACAATTACTTTTCAAGATGTTGCAGATGTTATGAAACAAAATAGAAAATCTTTCAGCAAATAAACAAAATAAATGACAAAAATTGGAATTTGCTATAAAAGAAGCAACAATTCAAAAACTTAAAACTCAAGTATAATCTTATGTCAAACAACTGGTTATTGAACAAAATAGTAATTATATTTTGAGCAATAAAATAATTGCATAACTTCTCTGTCCACGCACAATCTGAAAAATGATAAGATTCACTTAAATCAGGGGTTTCCAAAGTTTTGCCTATGTGGGCCAAATTGTAAATTCCAAAATATTTGGTGGGCCAAAAAAAAGTATTATGGAAAAATATGTTCAAATTAATAAAAAGTTAGACACATGGGAAAGATTTATACTAATTCTATAACATAATCATTCTTTCTTTATGACAATAATTACTTTTTATTACAAACTGTTTAAAATAACACATCTGTTCTTTATTTATGACAATAATTACTTTTTATTACAAAGTGTTTAAAATAACACATTTCAAAAATAATTCAACAAAAATAACCTAAACAATTTCAGGAAAAAAGAAAAAAATAATAAATTCATCAATCTGAAGTGTGTGACTTGTACAGTTATTGTTTTCTTTTAATAATAATAATAATATTGAGCCTTGATTCTAAGTCAGTTGAATGTATTCTTAACACCTCTTGTAAATGTTCATCAGTTAATTTTGATCTCAATTTGGATTTATTAATACTCATGATTGAGAAAGTTTTTTTTGCATATATAAATGCTTCCAAATAACATATTTGGAAGCACTTATACATGTATTTTTTTAATTGAACAATTTGTATTTGGAAGCACTTATACATGTATTTTTTTAACTGAACAATTTTTAATATGATAAAATTGCACTTATACATGTATTTTTTTAACTGAATAATTTTTAATTATATGATAAAATTTATTTATTTTTTTGTAAAATATAAATTAACTTTATGAATTCAAGATCCAGATGATCTGACATCACAGGCTGCATTTCTAGGGTTTGCTGGCTGCACTTTGGGAACCCAACTTAAATTACTATACTGGCTTGAGCAACTTATAAAAATTTTAAGACTATTAGAGTTTTTGATCCCAAATGGCAATTCTTCATGTATTAATTATGATGAAATGGCACCTTCTTATTTATTATTAGAAGAACAGTTTTCGACAATTTTAATTAAACATAGACATAACTCTCCAATCTTGCTTATATATTTTATTCCATTTGATAGTGTGAAAATTTTAACTTTTTTAAATCAGTTGTTTTTGATGTGTTTGCCAAGCTTGCCATTGTTTACCATCTAACTGATACCATCTTTCAATGTCATTAGTAGCAGTCAAGTTTCATTTAAAGAGACTGGGACTAGGCATTTTCAGTCAATTAAGATGGGAAGTAATTGGAAAGATTGTGTAGCAACATGAAGTGTGATTCAATTAAGAGGAGCTTGGATAATCAGAGTTCAACTATATGCTGTGCTAATATAACAACACATTGTGAATTCTTGACTTTGAGAAACAATATGTTGGGATCCAGAATCAAGAATTTTTGCTTTTCAAACAAAAACTGGCTTTGAAATTTCTAAATTATGCATTTTTTACTGAAAATATAATGGTTTATCATTTTTTATGTATTTAATTGATTTTTTTTTATATCTAGATGATTACATTTTATTAAGATATTTATTTCTAAACTTTTATTAAATTTAATATAAAATATTTTTTCTATTAATTGAATATTTAAATTATAGCTAAATGTAAATGTGTGTTGTTCTAGTTATACAAATATATATTATATACTATGTCTCATAATTGTCTCAGGCCTTTTTCTCAAAAACTATCAGAAAAATACACACCAAATACAAAGCTCTATACAGGTCAAAATACTTTATTAACAGAAACTTTTTCAACTCTATCAGTGGTCAACATCAGCTGCACAGAACTTATAGTAGAGAGAGAAGAAACCTTTTACAAAAATAAATTACTAGATGATGATGTCACAAGAGACAGCCCATCCCGTACACAAAAACAGTTATGAGACCAATATTAACATTACTATATTACTACATTAATGTTACTTACTCCACTGCTACAAACTAATAATAATAATGATAACAAAATTACTAATACTACTACACTAAAAATACAGATATAAAAATAAAAACATAACTTTAAACATTGACAGTGTAGGCATGATGTCATTAAAGCTGGCCAAAAACAGACTGTGACAATGACCTCATATTTCCAACTATAATCCACACCATTGCCAAGCCAGAGAGAGGCAATGCAGATTATTATAATTTAAGACGGGCTCAAATTTATTTAGCTTGCTTGCTTGCAGCATCTCTGCCATCCTTATATTAGTACTTTCCATTCCACACATAATAACCTTAGCATTGTTCCATTCTATATCCACATTATGTTTGTAAGCTCTAATTGCCAGAGTGGTGTTTAACAAACCTTTCTTTATATCAATTTTATGTTCTTTGATACAAAATTGCAGTAAATGGATAGAGAAATTCGCTAATAAGAAACTAGTTTTTCAAAGGAAAAATGTTGTTTTTAGCCTGTTACGCAATGACAAACCAATGATCGATATGGAAAGTAGATCGGGTGTTTATAATATACCTCTGAAAAATAAGGACTTGATAAGAAATGAAATATACATTGGATCAACTGTTAGGTCCCTAAAAACACACATCAAAGAACATAAAAATGATATAAAGAAAGGTTTGTTAAACATCCCTCTGGCAATTAGAGCATACAAACACGATATGATATAGAGTGGAACAATGCTAAGGTGGAATGGAAAGTACTAACATTAGGATGGCAGAAATGCTACAAGTAAACAAGCTAAATAAATTTGAGAACGTCTTAAATTATAATGATCTGCATTGCCTCTCTCTGGCTTGGTAATGATGTGGATTATAGTTGGAAATATGAGGTCGTCGTCACAGTATGTTTCTGGCCAGCTTTAATGATGTCATGCATACACTGTCAGTGTTTAAAGTTATGTTTTTATTTTTACGTCTGTATTTTTAGTGTAGTAGTATTAGTAATTTTGTTATCATTATTATTATTAGTTTGTAGCAGTGGAGTATGTAACATTAATGTAGTAATACAGTAATGTTAATATGTGGTCTCTCAACTGTTATTGTGTATGAGATGGGACATCTCTTATGATGTCATCTTTAGTAGTTTATTTTTGTAAAAGGTTTCTTCTCTCTCTACTGTAAGTTCTGTGCAGCTGATGTTGACCCATTGATAGGGTCGAAAACATTTCTGTTAATAAAGTATTTTGTCCTGTATAGCGCTGTGTATTTCGTGTGTATTTTTGTGAGTGTAACAGGATGGCTTTAAAGCACTATCAGAAAAATTTTAAATCAAAACTCCCATTTATATTTGAAACAAACAAGTATAGTAAGACTCCACTTAATGCTGCTCCATTTAACACTGTTTTGATGGGGTCCGGAAAAGTGGCCCCTCGCATTTCATCTCTCATATTTCGCCCCAGGACATTTCGCCCCCTGTAGATAATGAATAGGCTACGAAATGTGAATAACACACCAAGTTTTTAATGATTCTAATTCTTTTTGTTTTAATATAATAAATGCACATTATTATTGTTTAAAACTCAAAGTTGTATGCAATGCCTTTAAGTTAATCAATCAGATTATGATTTTGAAAATCTTCGACTATTCTTTTGATATGCGTTAATTCATACTGCATTTTGTTAGGAGATAAACTAAAAACTGAACTATTGTTGGTTACAGACAACACAAAATCAGCGGACGCAGACCTAACCTGAAAAGGTCCTCCTCGTGACATTCAATTCGCATCGCGAGTTTTGTATTTTGTTTATTTTGTTTTGTAATGAAAAGTAACTCCTCCTCGTGACATTCAATTCGCATCGCGAGTTTTGTATTTTGTTTACATTATTATTATTATTATTATTATTATTATTATTATTATTAACCGTAAATCAGTTAATATAAAAATATCGTCAAAATTATTTTTTTTGTTGTTTTTATTTAGGTCTTGTTACAGTGGTAGCATTAATTGCAGTGATGTCATATTTGTATAGCAGCACAGATAGGAGAAGTATGGATGCACTTTTATAAGAGAGTGTTAGTAAATAAAAATAAATAAATATACATTTTCATATTTTTGGAAAGTTTGTTTTCTCAGCAACTGATTAAACTGTGTATTTTTTATTTCACTTTAAATCCCCTATATAACGAGCAAGCATTTTTTGATGTATGGTATTTTGTAAATATTTTAATACTGTATCGAAAAGTGCTTACGTCTTTAATAATTTGTTATTATTTAACAAATGCAATATCATTATACCAAATTTACTTCCATATTATAGTTATAGTAGCTCAGTTTGTGTCCAACTGAAGTTCAAGGGTAAGTTCAGTGAAGCTTGTTTTGAATGAGTTTCTGATAATGATTTAAGTTATTTTGGGTTAGTAAATTATAGAAAAAATAACAATAACGTGTTATAAAAAGAGCAAAATTTATTTTTATTGCAAACAAATTATATAATCAAGTATACTGATTACATACAGCATAGATTAATGTTTTATTTAAAAAAAAATCATAATATTGAACACATTAAAGAACTACTAACTAAATGTACTTTTTGTGGAGTGCCAGACTTCATAAAAAAACATAAAATTTGTGATAAAATGCTCCAAATTCTTAACTTTTTACCATTTAACTACATTATAATTAGCTTTTTGCCTCTCACACTTGTATTTAATAATTTTAAACACTTAAAGACATCATCTCATACACATTACAAAAATAATTATAAGAAGTATGATGTATAATAATACATCATACCTCATTATTATGATGTATATTAGAAATTTATAAAATTGAATAAATTCTCAAAGTTTAAATAATAAAATATAAATATTTGACTAAACTACTAACACAGTAACTGATTTTTTTTATCAATACTTTTTTTAAAATATTATCTAATTTTCTTCATTCATACCTTATTCTATTCATGAGTTGCCATTATCAAAAAATGTCAAACATTTCGTTGGATGGCTAAGATTTCATATAGAAAATCGTGTTTTCTCCGATCTCACATAATGAAAGAAAACTTACGAAAGAAATAAAATTCAAAAAAAAATTTTACATCTTTAGAAAGACAATAAAATCATAATAAATTGTGAAATTATCAAAAAATTTAAATGAAAATTAAATGAAATTTCACTTTTTAAATTTTTCCTAATTAATTAGATTTAATTTGTAAACAATCGCAGACAATTAGCATCGAATCTCCAGTCAGATTTCAATAAAAAATCGAGTTATCGAGAGTTGACTGTATTTACAAATTTTGTACCCTACTCATTATCTACAAGGGGCAAAATGTGCTGGGGACAAAAAGTGCTGGGGGTGAATTGTTGGAGGCGAAATGCAAGGAGCCACTTTTTCCGTAAACCATTTTGATATAATGTGGTTTTTTCGAATTATATATTTTTATTGATTCTTATGATTGATGAAGGTGAAACACACTGCTTAACTTTCAATCTTAAAGTTCACAAAATAGCACATAAAGCAGAATCATAAAACTACATAAAGCAGTAGAATCATATAATAAAGTTTTATATGATTCTACTGCTTTATGTGCTATTTTGTGAACTTTTTATTGATTCACTTTGGTGTGGGTTTTCAAACCGTTATTCTTACATAAATCTGAAATTGCAAGAATTTGTTGCATTGATACTCCTATGTCATCTCACAATGCATTTGATATCAGTGCAGTGCAGTATATACAAAAGTCTGTTGCGGTCAGAATTCATATTTATGATCGGTCATCAATGTTATTTTACAATAATAAAAATAACAATTATCCCATTTTAGTTTTAACCCGAATGCTCCACTTCGAACTATAGTTCCTTGAAGTTAGAATGTTTTTCTTTCATCAATATTTTTTGTTGTTTATAGTTTAGTGCAGTGATTCTTCAACCACTGTGCTGTCAAACCTTTGATGGTGTGCGGCAAAAAAACTGAGAATGAATTGCATTTATGTATAAGAATTGTATGTATGTAATCGTATGAATCATATATATTAATAGTGAAAGAGGGTTGGTTCGATTTCTCTTTTGCAGTCGAACCACTGTACCAATTCCTATAAATAGGGTGTATCATTAGAAAAATCTAACCCTCGAATTTCTGCCACAGCTAAATTCTTTTTCATTGTTCATAATTTGAAAATTAAAGAATAAAAATTAAATTAAAATTATAGTTTCTCTAAGAAGACAAAATCTGCAGGTGGCGTTATAACTTAATAATGGCTGCCATTTAATGATCCCGTTTACAAGTATGTCTGTAATCTGAATGTAATAAATAAAAATAAATATAATAATCAGTTAATAAAAATTTGTTTGTTAAATCTAAATTATTATTTAAAATATTTAGGTGTGCTGCCAAATTTTAAAATATTGAAATATGTAAATCTGAACATAAACAGTCATCTGCCATTTAAATGGGCATGGCACATTATTTCATTGCAGTCATTTGTTTCCCATGAAATTGGGGACAAGCCTATTTTATACTATAGCATGTTGTATTGGCAGATCCTCCAAGATCTCACACTTCATTTGCTGGACAAGTCATTTATTTTTCATTTTTTGATGTATAATCTACATATGTTCATTCTTTTGAATTAGTATGTGCTTTATTATATATCCACATAGCTGATTTACATTTTGTTAGTGCACTTTCCCTAATCTTCATGTTAAAACATGCTTCTTTAGAAAATTTGTTTATCTTTGTGCACACTAAGTTTGATAATGTCTCATTGTTCAGTGTGCTCTGGCTGTCTGTCTTGATTCTTTTAATGACAGAAAAAACTCTTTCTGAATCTGCATTTGAATGGGGTAGTGTCAATACTAACATAGCAATCCTACTGAAATTTTTGATATTATCTGTTTTGATACTTTTTAAAAGAGAAAATTCTGTATTATACTGTATGTATATGATATCAAAGCTAATGGTAATGTTAAATAGCTAATACCAAAAAGCCCATCTTTCTGGTGTTTCACCCCTTCAAAACAAATTTTTGAATTGTAGATTCCCAGATGGCTCCAATGGATTTGCTATGGTTTTTGAAAGTAAAAACCATAGCAAATCCATCTTTAGTACATCTATAGTTCCATAATCACATTTGATGCTAATTTCAATATCATGCAGAAGTGTCATGATTTTATAGTCAATAAATTCACCATATACTACCTACCGACATCATTATTAAACTGTATAAGTATAATGTTCACTAAATATTTTATCAAATTTATCACCAATAAAAAAAAAAGGCATAAAAGAACTATATCATTTTTATAAGTCGCACTAATTAAATATCGCATTATTCAAACTCGCACTAATCAAGGCCTACCTGTATTCTTGATTATTATATTCATTTTGTTCTGGTTATGTGCTTATATAAAGTTAATTTCTGAAATTTTCTGCAAAAAAAAAATTTTTGGATACACTATAAAATGCTAAAATTTAAAAAATATTACAAATAATACAAAAATATTTATTAATTTAATTAAATTATGCAATATTATTTATTATTTGCTGATAATTTATAACATTTTCACTATATTTTTGTCAAAATTGAGAAAATACAAATGTAAACAAAGATTTGCCATTAAAATGGACATGGCGCTTTTATTGCTTTATTGCAGCCTCTCTCTTCCTGCCAAAGCCTATAACACTGGGAAATGTGGTGTGAAAACTGAGGCTAGACTAAACCATTTGGGATCCAATTAGAACAAAGTAAAGAATATTCTAGCTATTTATGTATGAGAGGAGAGAATTTCTATATGTCTATTTTTTTTTATATAAAACCAAAAATTTATAAAATATTAAAATAAAAATTACTGAAATGAAGAAAAAGCATATCAATAACGGCGGGATTCTTCAAGAAATGCAGGACTGTCCCATGAATCATGTGACATTCGGAGAGTCTGTATTTGTAATAGTGGAGCAATAAACCATATGGAATCCAATTAGAAAAAATAAAGAATATTATAACTGTTATGTAGGAGAGGAAATGATTTGCATATATATTTGCTTTTTTCTATATAAATTCAAAAATTTATAAAATATTAAAATAAAAATTACTGAAATGAAGAAAAAGCATACCAATAAATATAAATTAATAATAATAATGACAATGTTTCAATAAATTTATGTAAATTCTGAATTAATTACACAAAATATCTAAATAAATACAGTGGGTGATCGGTTAATGAACAGTTAGGATAACTAACACTTTTTTGAAAGATTTTTATGTTCGGTTAACGAACACTTCACAGATGACCCGGGACTGACTGAATGACAGGTCAGCTGGATGGCTGCATGGTAAAGTTGTGGCTTACCATTCTGGAGGATCTGGGGATCCAACTCCTCCAATTTTTAGGAGGGATCTAGATCAGGACCATTGAAACCCATCCTTCAATCTTCCGGTTGACCCCATCGTGTTGGTCAGCCTGTGATGATGGCGGCTCTATAAGTGGCCTCCGCCATTAGTAAGCCTGTGATGATGGCGGCTCTATATGTGGCCGCTGCCAGATAAAATTATTCCATGAGGATAATTTGGATTAACTAACCTAACGGAATGACAGGCTTAGGCCTTGCACGCTCGTGGACTTATGTAAACTATTTACATGATATATGTTAATTAATATTCGTTAATAAAAATTTGCATATTAATTGATTTTTTAATTTTCACACAATCAACGAAATATTATTTGTAGTTTTGAACAATGCAGTGGTTTGATGATAATGTTTTTAAACAACAAGGAAAAAATAATCATATTTGTAATAATAAACATTTTTTTATTTTTACTATATTTATGTGTTTGAAATAGGTAATTTAAAAAAAATTGTACACTGGCACAAGGTAACACTGCCACTTAACTAATGAAAATTTAGAATCAATTTTGTATTTGGCTACTACAGATGTCAAACTTAACATAAAAATATTGTTAAATCGATCATGCATCCAATGCATCCAATAATCATGCATCAATGAATATCATGCATCCAATAAAAAATTCTTTGTTCGCTTTTGATTACGTTTCTTTATAACATAATTAATAAACATCATATGATATGTAATTTTTGTGGGTTTTTTGGTGGCCCTCCTATAAATCAAAATGAATCTATGTGACCTTGGTTTTAGCAAGTCTGTGCATCCTTGGATTAGACCTTACTTTTTACTATCCAGACTCAATGCAAAAACTACAAGCTTTCTTTTTTTGAGGAAGAACTTAGTCCATTGCTGGAAGATATTCTGCTGGAAGTCTACAGTCAAATGTTATTTATTACATGATGATGCACCAGCACATTTTATTTGCACTTCTCAAAGTTTTCTTAATGCAAAGTTTTCAAATCAGTGGATTGGAAGAATGGAACCAATTGCATGGCCTGCATGCTCTCCTGATTTAAATCCGTTGGATTTTCTTCTGTAGGGATGACTCAAGGCTCAAGTATATGCTACCCCAGTTGCTAATGCTGAAGTTCTATGAAACTACATTATGGAAGGCTTTGAAAAATTTGAAATATTCCTGGAATTTTTGAAAATGTCCACCAATCTATGAGAAGACATTGAACAGCTTGCATTACTGCTTGAGGAAGCCATTTTGAACATTTTTATCTAAATACTATTTTAACTAATTGCTGATGATAATATCTGGAAATAACAGCATAAAACAGCAGTTGATAAATAAAATACTAAAATTTAATGAAATGTTTTATAACAACCAAAAACATTTCATTAAAGTTCTAACACAGTAAGCACTACTAGCAGTGTGAAGGAAAAAGGTTTTATTAGAAAACTGTAATAACGTTTTCAGCATTTCTCAATGCCATCTTCAGTTACAAACGCATTCTAAAATTAGAACGATTTTAAAACAGGAGATTTCAGAACGTAACAGTAAAATTTGAAAAGTAAATAAACAAAACATAAAACACTGGAAAAAATAACATATGATAACAAATTATTAATGAATGATATGAAATAATAAAAATAACGTGAAGTATAAAGTTCAAGGTATACAAGTCTGTTTGGTGTCAATGATCAACATTGTACAAAGATTAAGAATCCAATAGTTATGGGCATTAATAGCATAACATTCCAATGTTTAGGTTAATTTGAAAATCTTCTTTGGTTATTCTCTGCATTCTTTTCGATATCATACTTCCACGCAGTAGATATAGAATCTGCTTGCTGTAAATTAATAACATTTTCATAATGGTTGGCAATATTACAGGAAACTATTTGCTTTAAACCAATTATAAGACAAACAGCTCTACTAGCAAGTATAAAGTTATTTATTATGGTATAACGTTATACCCGAAATCGTATAACGTAAATTAGATAGTAGTTAGATCCGAAAACGTTATACCATAATAAATAACTTTATACTTGCTAGTAGAGCTGTATGTCTTGTGTAACGGTTGGCTTTTAAGATTTCTATTTTTTCTGATGTAAAAAGCTCTTTGTCGTCTTTTATTTCTTAAACACTTTCGCCTCACCCCACAGGATGTTAACGTCTTTTTCATAGGCATAGGCTAGCGCAGTTGTAAGATTTCCTTTCTGTATGCTAGTTTTATGTTCTAGTAGCCTGTCTGAAAAGTTCCTTTTAGTAGCTTCTATATAAACTTCTTTACGTCGGTCTTGGACATTATCAAGGGGTATTTTGTATATACCAGATTCAAAGCTAGGGGGCCTCTTTTCTTTATCGTTTCTAAGGATATTAAATATGGTAGGTGGCACTTATAGGTTGTTTTTATGTTGGCGCTCGCTAAAGTTTTGTTCAAGGTCTTATATCAATAACATTGTAGACGATAGGGTAGAGAGACACTGCTGGTGTCGCCTTGAGGTGAAAGGGCAGTTTGGATAGGGGCGGGTTGCTGAGTGAGACTTAGTTGATTTTCAAGTTTGCTTTTCTGCTCCAAGAAGATTCTACGCATGAATTTTCGATTCTATCCATGTTTAAGCCCACAATGGTAGATCCTGTCAAGTTCGTTACTTAAAAGTGTGTAATTGCTACAATGAGTCAGTGCTCTTGACTATTTCATCACAATAAGATTTAGAGTTATGATTTCATAAAAGAAAAATATAAATCTAGATTTATACTAAAACAAATTTATATTTACCTCAAATTCATGTTCCACATGAAAAATCACTCTTCCATTTTCTTCCATAAATAAAAACCAAGATAATAAATTAATAGATCATTAAGAATATCAACAATATAAAAAAAATAATGTCTTTAATATAAATTTTGAAATATTTAATTCAATTGATAGATCAAATAACAAAATATAGTAAATTATCTATTAGGATTATCTACTAATTAGAAATTACAGAGAGATTTAATTTTTATATCTATAATAGTGTCATTCAAATACAAATTCTTCAAATCATCCACAAAATGATGAATTCTGTAAGTATGAATTTATATTGACATTCAAAATAGAATATATCTTGAAAATGACAGTTCAAAAATGCTTGACTATTAAAATACAGGTTAATTTAAACAGTTTAAATATGTTTGTATCATACAGTTATTATAATTTTATATAATAAATATATAAATGGCATTTCAAAATTTTTCTAAAAAACAATGATCATTTTAACTAATTCATTCATATCATTATTACAAAGAAATTGCATTTTAATATATTATTTACAAATAAATATATAAATACAGATATAATTCTTTTCTAACTGCTATACCTTCTTTATTCTTACATATATTTCATATTAGCACTCTATGTAGTTTAGGTTAGATATTTATTTATTTAAGTCTCAAACTGTACAAACGCTTTCAGTGCTATTTCGCACCCTCTTCAAGTACACTGTTTTACCGTTTCCAAACAGTAAAACAGTGTACTGAAGAGGGTGCTAAATAGCACTGAAAGCGTTTGTACAGTTTGAGACTTAAATAAATACATATCTAACCTAAACTACATAGAGTGCTAATATGAAATATATGTAAGAATAAATACAGACAGTTTTTGGTTTACAAGTTCCTGCTTTACAAATTCTTGTATTTATGAGTTCTTTTTTTCAAATACAGTGGATGATCGGTTAACGAACTGTTCAGATAACAAATACTTTTGCAAAAGATTTTTATATTCGGATAACGAACAGTTCATAGAACAAACTATGGTACTCGTGGACTGACAGAATGACAGATTGGCCATGTGGTAAAGCTGTGGCTTACCATCCTGGAGGATCCAGATCCCACTTTTCCAATTTTTCAGAAGGGGGCCAGGCCTGGCCCATTGAACCTCATCCTTCAACCATCTGGTTTACCCATTATGGGTGTCAGCCTGTGATGAGCTCTATAATTGGCTGCTGCCAGATAAAAATATCTCATGAGGATATAATGGCTTAACTAACCTAACAGAGTCCATTGGTAGACTTATAGGTAAGGATGAAAGAACAGTAGTTTTTCCCAATTAAAATGGACATTGGAGACAACTTAAAACAAATTCAAGATTTATTAAAGAAGGTAATATCATTTATTATTTTTAATTTCAATTTATAATATATAACTGCCATATGTATGTATATTCATTCAAATACAAATTCTTCAAATCATCCACAAAATGATGAATTCTGTAAGTATGAATTTATATTGACATTCAAAATAAGACAATGCTATTAATCACTTCCGAAAAATCCTAAAGAGAGAAAAGTAATCAATATTGGACAGATTCTTTAATGGAAAATAAACATAATAGATTAAAATGAGGGAGGACTATGTATGTATATATTATGGTTATTACAGTAACACCCCATTTAACGCGGGGGATATGTTCCAAGAACGACGAAGCACTAAATGAAACAGCGTTAAATGAAGTTATCTTAACACGTAAATAATAGGAATAGGTGAAACAGGACAGTGAATAAAAAATTATATGTATCATTTTTTTATTTTGTAACATGTATAATTACTATTGTATTACATTAATCATAGACATTTTTTTATTGCTAATATCGATTTGTATTCATAGATCATTTATGAAAATCAAAAATATTCGAGTAAATAATTTATGTTTGTGATTAGAAAGGTTCTTCCTCATTTGACACGTTTTGTTTTTCCGTTAAGAAGTCATCTAATGTCGTTTGTCTTTTCCTCTTTCGTTTAGCAAGCAGTTGCCGATAGCGAGACATTGCATCCATGACACTTCGTCTTGCCTTTGAACTTCTATCAAAATTTGGATCATTTTGTATAAACTGATTTATAATTTCTGTAATAGTGGAGAAACTTGTTTTGAGAAAATTCGATGCATGTTTAGCAGTAGACTTTCATATTTACTGCACCGCATTGATATCACACGCACTGCGAGGTCTAGGAGTATTAAAGCAACAAATTCATGCAATTTCGGATTTATGTTAGTATAAGGGTTTGAAAAACCCTGCCAAAGTGAATTAATAAAAAATATAGAATTAAAAAAAACCGCTTTATATCGAAACAGCGTTAAATGGGGCAGCATTAAGCAGGGTCTTACTGTACATATAAACGTAGTAAGAAATTATATAATTTATTTATTTTTTTTTGGGTCTCCAGAAATAGAAAACCGATGTTAGGAGCATTTCTGAATTAGCTAAGCAGTCTAAATTAAAATGGTTAGATTATATATAAAGATGAATGAGAACAAAATACTATATAAGACTGCCATTATTATCAAATTAGAAGTACACATGTAAGAAATGGTCACATTGTCATAAAGATGGATCTCAAAAGTAGAAATAATGAAGTGCCAAAACTTGCTCAAGGGAGAGTGATCTGAAGAAAAATTGTAATGCCTAAATACTATCAACAGAAGTTAATGATAATGATATATAAAAAATGAGAATTTTATATGATGAATTGTAATGATAATATAAGAAATTACAAATGAAGAGTTTAATATACATTGTTTTATTTTTTCTTTACAGAGATCTGATTAGAATACTTCATAATAGAGAAGTTGCAGTATATTTAATATCTGGTGGTTTTGATTCATTAATAGAACCTGTAGCAAAAGAATTAAATATCTGTTCAAATAATATTTTTGCAAATAGATTATTGTTTTATTTTAATGGTAAGTATTTTTATACAAAAAATTAATATAATTAAATTCATTGTACATATTTTTTTCTACTGACCGTGGATTCTTGATTTTACAAACTCCTACAGCTCCCCAAAAAAGTTTGTAAAATTAAAATTTTGTAAATGAGAATAGCATTAATTAATATTAGGAACTTTTCAGGACTAACTAAATAGTTCATAAAATGCAAGTTTGCTGTATATTCATTATCCATTTCATTGTTTCAATATTCAATTTTTTCCCTTATAAAATTTTTTTTTGTTAAAAGGAATATGTAATTGAAATATATAATACAGGTAGTTTTTGATTTATGATCACTCATTATAACTTACTATACTACTAATGACAGTGATATAATTGGTAAATTCTATGATTAATCAATGAAATTTGCATTCATATAAGTATATAATAGTTTGCATGTGCAGTGCATCTGATGTACCAACTGCATCCTTTTTATAATTTGGTTTCTGTAATTTTGTGTTTAAGTTTATTATTATAATGAACAGTGGTGGTGCAAAATCCATAGATTTAGGATGTTTCTGACTTTTAACTGTTCTGGCTTATGACCTCAGGATTCAAACCAAACCCCATTGTAAGCTGAAGGCTATCTGTATTTACTGTACAAATATTTTGCATATAAGTGGTTAATATATCCAATTTATAATAATCTACATTCAAAAGCAAAAGAAAATTTTACCTTAGTAATTGATGAAATTTCACTTTTTCCTATTTTATAAAAATTGATTTTAAATGCAAAAAAATTTTTTGTTTTAATAATGATCCATAATTTATTTATTATAGTTTATTATATAGTGAATTGTTATTAGGTTTATCCAAGAATATTGAATTAAAAATAAAATTCATCTTTCTGTGCAACATCTATGTAAATAATGCGGAAAATTTAAAGTTTAAAATTAAAACTAGAAAATATTTTTTGGACATTGATGTGATTCCAAATTAAAATACTATTAAAATAAATTAATATTAAATGAATTACATATCGATCAATTCTTCGTGACCCATAAAAATTCGACTTTATCAATATTTTAAAATATTCAAAAATAAACGAAAAATTAAAAACGATTTAATGTCGCAAATCTGTCAGCTATATACATCGATGGCTATATGTGAGGCGGTGACAAGGAGATTGAACGGTGAGCTAGGTTTTTTGGTAATATCGCTATATGTATACTGGATAGACTGCTCAATGTTAGAAAACCAACGTTGCAGAAAACCATCGTGGATAGATTGCGCAATACCAGTGGTGGGGTTATATGATGTAAAGTGCATATTGGGGCACTACACCCTTTTTATTAATTACTTGGATTTGGTCATCATATTTACTAACATAAATGGAATACGTTTGGTTACCAAAACAAAGTAAATTTCCTATATCGTCGATTTTACGACGTTGCTACATTGGTTTATCCCACCAACGGGATGGTTTCACTCGTTGCTAATATTGAGCAGTCTATCCAACAAAAAACTGCATTATCTACCTTGTTGGTGGACGAGTACATTTGATGATATAATAAGTTGACTTTATTTTGATGGCTAGACGTATCCCATTTATTTAAATAAGTGTGATGATCAGATCCTAATAATTAATAAAAAGCGTGTTATAGTAGTAATGTATGTAATGTTCAATGCACGTGGAGTCGCACAATATGACTGTCAACCGACCATTGGAGCAGGAATCTAGTCTATATAAACACTCTTGGATACAAGTTTCATTTTGATTTAATTTATGTAAAAGTATACATCATACCATCATCTTTCTGCTATAGATATAACTGATTATTTTTGAAAGATTTTTTTTTTGCTTAATTTTACAAATACGTACTTAATTAATCAATGCGCAAGACTTAATTCCACCATTTGAGAAGTTGATAAAAGACATGGAAGACATTGATAAGGAAAGAAGCACATGGAAGTTGGTTGAAGAAGTGAAGGCTTATAATAAAAGAAATACCCACGAAGTCGCACAAGCAAATAATGAAAGAATGCAAATAAAAAAGTACATAACTGGATGGAAGTTAATGCAATAGCGCTTACATACCGGAGTTTATGGAAGTACTAAGAATACCAAACCTAATGTATCCAAGGCTATTTGCATATGCGAAAACGCATAAATCCCGCTGTCTTTTAGACCAATAATAGAGAAGTGCAGGTCATTGCTCTACAATCTAGAAAAAAGCTGTTGCTAAATGGATTAATTTGAAAATTAATAACTACGCTTACACCGTTACCTTCACAGTTGATTTCCTTCAAAAGCTTGAAAGAGTACAACTAAAAGGAATGAGATTTTCGCTAGATACGATTTTGAGAAATTATACCCATCACTCAAAATCTCACCAGTATGCTTATGCCTCTATAAGTTCTTTTTGGATAATACTTCAAAAGATTCAATCAACCTTAATACGCTTAGAGAGATAGCTGACTTGTTATGTAACAACTCATTTTTTAGATTTAAAAATAAGTTTTACAAGCAAACTATGGACGTGCCAATAGGAAATCCGCTTGCAGATGTTATGGCCGAGCTGGTACTTAGATCCTTAGAGGAAACAAGCCTGAACAACATAATAAGCGAAGCTCACATATACCTAAGATATATTGATGATATTTTCGTCATATGAGAGATGTAGACAAAACAGAAATACTTGAAGACTTCTTCACACTCCCGAGCTATGGTTTGAAACTAGCGCTAGAACAGAAAGAGAAAGAGAGTATACACTTCCTAGACTTACGCTTTGAAATAAAAAATCTCTCCATTGAGAAAACAGTATACAGAAAGCCAACAAATACTTCTGTAATTATAGCAGAAAGGTCAAATGACAAATGGCATCATAAAAAAGCAGCAGTAAGATCTTATGTTAATAGAGCCCTTACGCACTGTAGTAATGAGTTGTTCCTAAAAAATGAACTAGAGAGCGTAAAACAAATAGCACAAAAGCATGGTTATAATAAGAATTTAATAGATAAATTATTTAAAAAAGAAAATAAGTATACAGAATGTAGAATAAGAACAGCAGAGCTCTAGATTAGGAATGGTAGAAAGTCAAGATAGAGTTAACTTCACAATAGTACCGGACACATTGAAAAACTTCAAGACGGTAAATAAAATTATGAAGAAAAGAGATATGAAACCTGCATATAAGAGAGCGCAGGGCCCGCTCTAGGGGCCGGCAACCCGGGCATTTGGCCGGGGCGGCATTTTGGTTGGTTATTTTTATATATTGTTATAATTTTATTAATTTTAATAATGATATTGTCAGATTTGAATTGATCGCGATAAAAAAAATAACGATTAACAACTGAGCTAACAAATCATGTGATGCGATATAAAAAAATAACGATTAACAAATGAGCTAACGAATCACGTGATACGATGACGAAATAACAGCGATTGACTGAGCTAATTAATCACGTAATGCGATGACGAGCTGTTTTATAGAACTGTATTTTGTCGGAAGTTCACATAATCAGTCGTCGTTAACCAAAGCATGCGTCGTTAACCAAGACATTTTTCTTTCAACCACTCGTCGTTATCCGAGGCCGTCGTTAACCAAGGTACCACTGTAATTTTAATTGGAGGATTTATGTCACACCATATTAATTGCCATTGTTATTATGGAATGTTCGATTAATTGGCAGTTTTATGTCACACAATCTGTCCAACTTGGACAGATTAGATATGACATAAAACTGCCAATTAACATAAACATGAAAACAATAAAGATTAATGTTATCATTATTGTTTTTTGATTATTCTGTAGAAATATTTTTCATTAGCTGAATTAAGTATATTGATATAAATATTAATATAGATTATATTAATTATCTTGGATATGAATTTTGAAACTACATACAATACGAATAAAATTTACCGTAGTTTTGTTTTAAATGATCTGAGAGATGAAAATAATTTATTTCATCATTAAGAAATTTAAATTTACTTTTATGTTTTTATTATTCAAATTTAGTGAATTAAATGTAGATTATCATTTAAATCGATGACACGATTGTGTTTATAATAACCATTATTTCGATTATTATAATAATAGGTATTTTTCTGATATTTTAATATTTTTTTCTACTAATATATACTAACATATTATTTAAATATTTCTTAAATAATCTTTATTTTATAATGTAATTTAGCTTTCGTTTTTGTTCAATGAGTTAATCCATCTGTAGAACAAAAACATCCGTTTTATATAAAAACATATAATAAAAGTCTGTATTTCGAAATTTATCAATTAAATAAATACTTTAAATCAGGGGTTCCCAACGGGTCAGTATCGACCCCTGGGGTCGATAAAATTTTAAAGGGAGTCAATGATGATCAAGGGGTCTATTGGGGGTCGATAGTTGAATATGCACCGACGATTAATAGGCATAATCAAGATCAAGATCCCATTGATTACAAAAGAAATTATTAATAAAATTAATAATTAATTGTTTGTTGATATAAAGCTATATCATGTAGTAAGGAAGAAATCATATGATATTATCATATGATAATATTTTTTTAAAATGTATTAATTTTTAATTTGCGATTGTCCGTTATTGAAAAGGATTGCATTTCCTCAGAAGATATATTGTTATATACAAGCCACTTGCAAAATTTAAAAGATTTTAATGTTTGCTTCCAAGATATTGAAAATTTGAATGTGCCAGTATGGATCATATATAGAACTGCTGCACTATGAATCTGTGATATATCTGATTTTGATATTATGATACAAGAAGAGTTGATTGCGTTGAAGGAGGATGTTCAAGCACAAGTCTTATTTGAAACACATGGGCATGCTAAGTTTTGGAATTTAAAAGTCATCGGAGAGAAATATTCTCAAAAGTTGTTACCGAACCAGCATTATTGACTTTTCCCTCTTCTTACCTTAGTGGAATGACTTTAGTCAAGTCAATAATTTAACAAAACAAGAAACAGGTTGAATATTTTTGAACAAGGTGATTTAAGGTGAAGTTAAGCAATTTTATGCCAAATATTAAAAAAATTGAATCAATACATCAAGCGCAGCCATCACATTAATTAATATCGAACTTTTGAGCAATTAGAATCTGTGATTTTGTTTCTGAAAACTTGTTTACATTTGTAAAATTAAAAATGATAATAGTACAAAAAATAATAAAACATAAATCTAATAAACCATTTTTTTCAAAACTTTTGTTCATATTCTTAATCTAATTGTTATCTTTAAGTTATTTATGTGCAATTATTTGTACTGTATTATGATTATGTTGTATGCTGTATATTACAGAGAAAAATGTAAGGGGGGTCGATGAAGAAAATTATTCTTTTAAAGGAGTCGATTGCAAGAAAAAGGTTGGGAATCCCTGCTTTAAATTATTAATTAAAGAAATACAGAACACAAAATTTTGAAGTATTAAAAAGTTATTAAATATCACTTCAATATATATTGTTTAACTTACCATCTAGTTGAAATATATTCGGTATAAGGTGGTTTAGTATTGATACTTCTGCTGCTACCAAAATCTGCTAATTTTAGCAAATTATCCTTGAATAATTTTTAAAAAATTTCCATTAATATTATTTATTATATGTATATATAGTATATTTAAATGTAGTAATAATAATTTAGTATTAAGTATATTTATATATAATCTATATTTGATTATTATTCTATAGTTACTGTGATATAATTTTTACGTAAAATTTGACGTGACTTGTTTAAATTTCCTATTGCATAATTTGTTTATTTGAAAAGTATTCATTCCAGACCGCGAAATCTATACATTCAAGAAACAAATCAGTGATTAAAATCGTTTATAAAATTGATTAGTGTCTTACTTAAATATTGTATATATAATTTGCAAATAGTAATAGAAAATACACAATATAATACCGTTAAATCTCTAAAAATCCATGTTGTTAAGTAAATAAGAAAAGTAACTTATTTCCTATCATATTTTTTCATGGTTTTAATATCACGCTCAAAAAGCTGACTTTATAGTATTGCATTTTATAAAAAAGAATAGTAGTTCAGATTGTTCTAGGGAAAAAAATACAACAAATGCTGTGTTTGTCCTGAACTTATTGAAAAAAGTCATCTAATATACATAGTACGAGTATTTACAAATCAGAATTAGGAACTTGATAGGATACCTAAACAAGAAATATGAAAGTGCTTAAGGGATAATAGCATTAGAAAAATATAGATCTATGAGATTAATTAAGCATATCTCCGGGAATTCCTTAGATAAAGTGTGCACAAATTATTTTACAATGGAAGCAAATTTTAAATATACAAATCCTTTGAAGTACAATTATTTTTATAGATTACAAAAGTTGGAAGATTAGTAAAAAAAAAAGAGAGCTATGATTAATAAATTTTATTCATACAGAAATATTTTTATCAATTCTATAGCATGGAATATACTTTTTACTACAATAAAATAGAAAATTTTTCTAAATATGTTTTCGTTCTTTATGATACGATATGACTTTTAAAATAAACTAAGCAGATATTCTAAAATTGAAATAATAATAATAATACAATTGTAAAAGAAATATTCTTTCAATATCTACTTTTAAATTTTTCATTGTTTCGCGGACCGAGTAGATTCTCAAATGGATCGGATTGGTCCGTCGGCTGAACTTTGTGCAAGTCTGCCTTTGCTAGATCATCGACACAGTGATTTGAAATGGATTTTGATGTAAAAGTTTGAATACATCAAGGATCAGTTGTAAGTCCATTTTTATTATAGTTTTGAATTTTAATAATAAAATTGAAGAAATGGTATTGTGGATCATATTATTTCACTGATAGCGTGATGCTATTATCATCAATAAAGTATATGTGGACGAAAAGCTAAAAAAATAGAGAGAAAAATAGATGGCAGTTGTGCTTATTTTCAATTCTCTAAAGGAAATACATGTACTGTAAAGAAATGAAAGATTAGAATAATAAGGTTACTTTTCAGAAAAAAATGAAAACATTAAGAAAATTTAAATACCAAAAGTGGTAAGCAAGAAGGATGAATAATACATATGGAGGAAAAATAGAAATTAAAATATAGAGATTAGTATAAAGAAAAATATCTGGTACCTTACTGTATATAATAGAAATATATCGAAGACATTGAAAAATAAATTTGTAAAAAATATGGTTAGATTAGCAATGCTTTATAACGCTGAAACATAGATTATGATAAGAATTATAAATATCAAGGTGAACACTGTATATTGAAATGAGAATACTAAAACGAATTAGATGAATATGAAGAAACAATTTAGTCAAGATCAATGAATTGATCACTCGACCTTTATTTGATTTTTTAAATCTTTTTGTTGAAATATATACACAATATTAGAATATTCTAGGGAGAATATGGAATCAATCGTATTGAAAATGATCGATATTCGATTAATCTCTTAGATGGTTCTAATATTATGTATATATTTTATTTAGATTGGATATTATTTATCCGAAATATTGTCCAAAAATAGGTGAAATACCTTTACTTATATTGAAATGATAATATTGAAACAATATCGATCATTTTCAATAGGTTTTCTTCCCTAGTGTGACTTAATAATATATATCCTATAAGTTTTATTTAACAATCAGATAATAAATAAGCGCACTATTGTGCTGACGAAGAGATGGAAAAACTTAATTCTTATACACTTTTATTCCATTTAGGAATGGAAAGAGTCAAAAATAATAAAATAAAAGCTATATTGAACAAGATATTTCGAGTAAGTCAAAAAAAGGCGTCCTACAAAATCACTGTCTATATTCCTTTTTATATACAGTATGGACATTCTTTATATATATATATATATATAAAGCTTGACAGATATTTTTATTTATGATACTTTATTTTGCTTCTTGCTACTTAGTCAGTTTAAAAATAACATATATTTTCTTATATTAAAAACTTATTTATCTGATCTGCATTATACATTATCAGAGATCAAATTGAAATATGATGTGTTTATTATTGAACTAGATCAGTTAATAATTATAAATAGCTAAATGTTATTAATCTAATAAAATTGTAACAGTTTAAAGCAAAAACAAAATCATTCAAATTGATCTTCTGAAATAATCTTCTCCTTTTATTTTACTAAATTTTATTAATATATCTTGCAATTACATATCGAAGAACTATATTTAAGTAATCTTTCATGCACATTCTTCTTTCATATATAATAAATATTTGATCTTTAAGAATTTACGATTCTGAATTTAAAGATCTGAAATGCAAAAGTTTTAAAAATATATTTATCTAAAATTTCAACTTTCTCAAAATTCTGTTCTGTTGTTGTTATACTTCTGCCGTTTTATTTTCATATTCATCAATATTCAAAGATGTTTGATTTACAATTATTTATTAACAATATTATTTTCAAAGGATGAAATAATTTTAAAAGTTTAATGTATTTTAATTTTAAAAATTTGACCTCTTTCTATCATGATTAATTATAAACATACTGTGTATAATTATATTAAAAAAATCTCTGAGAATAGCTTTAATCAGATTTTATTCTTTGATTGTTAGATGGTTATGTTCCATGTTGAGAATCTAAATTTTTGGAATTGAAACTTAGATCCAACATGTAAAAAAAAATACAGGTACTTTTTTAGCTATTTATTAAATGTTTGTATTTACTAGAAATTAAATCAATATTTGCTTTTTATTTTTTAAAATTGCAATAGCTCTTTGTAACTGTTATCGAAAAATATCATGACTTTCTAACATACAATGATATAATCATTATATTTTTAAAATTGGTAATACAAGTCATCCTTAACTTGTGATGTCATTGATAAATTCTGTGTTTGGTTAAGTCAGTTCATACTCACACCAATCCATGCACAAACATATTCTTTTTATATTTAGATCTTATAACTTTGTGTTCAAAATTATAAGACCAAAATATAAAAAGAATACATGTACTATACATTGTTGCACTATATATTTATTATAATAAACATAATATACATTGTTTTATTACAATAATGTATAGCATAATAATAAATATTGATAATGAGCAGTTATAAATTTAGGATATTTCTGATTTCTGACTTTGACCTTTGTCCTCAAGGTTCAAACTGAATCCTGTCATAAATCAAGGGTATTTATACTTTGAGTCCACATTTTACACATTGCATAAATTTTAATGAATAAACTATCTATGTATAACAGGCAAATAATATATGAGATGAGACGAAATAATAAACAAATGGAATATCATCTATTAGGTAATTTAATTATAAATTGTTTAAAGAGAATGAAAGAATTATGTAACATTGAAGTATTTTTTAAATGTCTTTTTTAAAAAAAGTCTGTCTTCATTTCAATACAAATTTTCAATTAATACATAAATATAGAGGTTTTAAATATTACAAATATACAAAGATTTAATTATTAGAAATCATTAACTACTGCAAAATACATATATGCATGCATGCATGAAGCTTGTCAGTTTATCTCAGTCAAAAATAGCAAATATTTATACAATCTAACATATATATGTTTTATAGTATCAGTAAATAATGGAAATTCCCAGTCCCAATGATGGGAGTATAAACTTCAAATTTGGCACAGATATAGCATTTATGTCACATTCAAAAGGGGAAAAAAATCTAAAATTTAAATAATTTTTTTTATTTTAACAGCTCCAAAAAATTGAAAATTTAAAGAATGATACTTTGTCAGTAGATGGTGCAATATTCTATAGCAGTTTGATTATTTTAAAAATACATTTTGTGTTATTAGTTTTATTATTATTATTAATGTTAAATTACAGTTTAAAATATTATTTAAATTAAAAACTAATCCCTTGATGAATTAAAATAATCTTCATAATTTGCATCATATTTATTAGTCAAGCTAACTTTAACATATTTCATGTAGGGTGTTTATGATTTTTAAACATCCTACATGAAATTAAATAGCTCTGTAAATAAGGATTGAAAAAATCCTTAATTTTTGACAGCTATTTACAGAGTTATTATTAATATGTAAGAATTAAAAACTATATTACCAATATGATAGTTAGTTCATTTAAAAATGTTTTGTATATGGAAAAGTATTCTAAACCCAGCTGGTTAAAGTACAAGCAAACTGTCATATGTCCAGCAGTGGCGTAGTGAGAGGGGGGCAAGGGGGTCTATCATGCCCTGGGCACCACTCGCAGAGGGGTGCCAAATTCTTATTACAAATATATTCTATATATTATATATGTTTGTTGGGGATGCCAAAAAGGTATCATGCCCCGGGTGCCAGTTATGCTCGCTACACCGTTGATGTCCAGACTGGAGAACCAGGGGATGCAGCTTCTCCATGATTGAAAATCACCTTGATTAAACTCCTAATATATGATGATAAAATTTGCAATTTTAATATCAGCTTTTAAATTTCATTAGCAACAAATTATATTTCATATCACTTTTTATATTTCATGATTATGCATAGTATAAATATACATTATTTCTAGAATTTTTAATTTGAAAAATTAAATTATCAAATTTATTATTAGTTTTAAATTAATATTAAAATACATGTGTATCTCATTATTGCAGCAGTTATGTTACAGACCATGCTGAAAAGCAACTCTCAGCCTTTTTTTCATTTGCTAATATATACAAAACCTAAAAACATATTTACACTATTATTCATAAAGTGCATAGTAGCACTAGGCCTTAAAAACTTTGCCAGATAGCTGGTTGTAAAGTATTCACTTATAACCTTGAAGGACTGGGTTTAATTCCAGATCTCACAACTCCCATCCAAGCACCTGATTCCACACATCTATGTGTTAATTTATGTTTTATATATCTCATTTTAAGTATTCTTTTGTATATAATATTCCTTTTCAGATGTAAAATAAAAATATGGAATATAATTGAGAAATGCTGTTAGTGAAGTGCTATAAAGCAATATGCTAAAAAGTAAGGTATGCCTGCAATAAAAATAGAATAATTCAAAATTTCTCCTTTATTAAAGTCAATTTTAATCAATATAATTTATTATTTATTAGAAATATTTATAAATAACTGTAATTTAAATAATTCAAAAAAGTCATTTTATTTCTATAAGAAATTTGTTTGCCATAATTATTTTAGTCTAAATTTATTAATTCAGATTATGATTTTGTTTAATTTGTTAATCATTTTTGATAAATTTTGAAATTTAAATATATATGGTTTGCCATCATGGCAGTTTGTATGCAATTGATTAATTGTTTGCAAGTGGCTACTTAAAGAAACATGCTTTTTGGAATCTAAAACTTTTCAGAATATGAGGCTTAGGTACTAAATTGACAATAGAAAGATAAAAAAGAAAAAATTTCTCATAGAAAATAAAAAAATTAAAAATATTTATCATCAAAACTTATAAACAAGCAAATTATAGACTAAATGCTTCTTAAGACAAAGGATATTTATTTAACAGAAGAAAAAATTTTGGCTGATTAATCATTAAATGCTAAAATTAATTTTAAAAGAACTCTTGTATGAGCAACTTTAATCAACAAAATATTTATATTATATTAAACAAATTTAAATTTATAGTTTAGTCAAATTTAAAAAAATTTCCTAAGAAATTTCATAAAGTTTAGATTCAAACTCCTTAAATACAAAAAATACATTTAATATAATAGAGAAGAAATGTTTTTGGCTGGTTAAAGATGCTCTCAAATTCTCATAACAAGACTTAATCAAATTTAGAGGAACAAAATATAGTTTTTTGCAATTATATATGTTATCTGAATTCTGATATGATATATTCTGAAAATTTGATGTATATTGCATTACAAAATCTTAAAAGAATACAAATCAGTCCAGATTCATTTATTTCATCAATCAATCCCCATACTATGTTATCATTGCATGATTAGAAAAGAAAAAGAATAGTTACTAATCAAATTTTATTATTTTATAGTTGGCAAATGATTGCTATATTCATAAAAATTTCTATGCCATATATAATTTATATTTCAAATTTAATTAAAGTACTGTTCATCTTTTTAGGAAAATATGCTGGTTTTGATGAAAATCAACTTGTATGTCATCAGAATGGAAAAGGTGAAGTGATAAATTATTTGAAAAAAAATTATGGCTATCAGAAAGTTGTAATGGTTGGAGATGGAATCACAGATTTAGTAGCTTGTCCTCCAGCTGTAAGTATTAAAAGAAAAAATTATCATATATATGATTATTACATTTTATATTATGTTTAAAATATTTTTTAATGCAAAGTTATAGTTTTTTAACAATTAATAAGCTACACATTATTTTTTTATTATTTGCACAAATAATAAAAAATAATGTATTATATATTACTAAAATGTGGATTTTATATCACTAAAATTCAAAATGTATTATACAATGTGAAACTTGTTTTTGGTGATGTGTAGCCACAGCTAATTTTTTGAATCATAATAATAAATCTGTGGCAGATATTGATTAATTTAATAAAAAAAAAATATGACTCAATGAATAGTAAATTGAACAAAGTAGTGCAGAAGCAGAGAGATGCAAAGAAATATATAAAAACGTTTAATTAAATTGGTAATATCATTCAAGCATGCAGAAAATTAATACATAATAGAATTTTTAATATATAAAATTTAAGATTTTCATTAAGTTCATATTTGTCCAATATTAAGGGTGGTATAAAGAAATTATTTTATGCATTTAATAGCATATGGATAAAAAGTATGGGTAAAAACTCTCACAAATATTTAAAGTAGTAGATAAAAATTATTAGTAAGCTATATACAGAATATCTAAATAGATGTGATTATGTCATTCTCTTCTTTACTAAGAGTTTTGAAATTCTCACTTGCTATTGCCTAATTTCTAATTAGTAGTAATATCTAATTTCAATACATATTAATTGTTATGCAATACATTTTAAACTATAAAATAATTTTTAACTATGTTGATGAAATTATTCTTATATTGTAATAAGAGATTTAGTGTTGCCTATTAACAAATTTTACTGTACCACTTTTTATTTAGAAACTATGCTTTCTTATTTATAGTGACATCAATGCAATGCCATTTATAAGGAAGATCAAATTCTGAAATTTTTGTTAAAAAAAATTGTTTAGGTTTCAACTTTTTAAATTCTCTAAAAGTTTTTCTAATTATCATATACTATTGATTATACATTCATGCATGAATTGTATAGGAAGAAGAGATCCCTAAAATCATAAATTTCTCAAAAGAAAATTCTGTTTATGGACTTTATCAATGGCTTTGCATTTCAGACTAATTAAAATTGATTTATAGTATTAAATATTTTTTTCTTATAAACTTATATTTGATTGATTGTATTTAACTTTGTTTATTGGATAATTTAATATTATGACTTTAAAATAATTGTTTATTATTTTTATAAATGCACATAACAGTTGAGTTCTCCACACATTTAACTAAGGTTAGATTAGTTTGAATTACACTGCCAAATCACAAATAGGATACTTTTGACAGATTCTAAAGCCCATCACAATTTGGCCAATACCATGATGAGATTAACTGGAAAGTTAAAGGATTGTCTTCAACAGACTCTATCCCTCTTGAAAAATTGGAGGTGGGGAACCCTGGAATTGAACCCAGCTTCCAAGATGGTAACTGCTTTATCATGTAACATCCAGTCAATCTCTTTACTCTAAGCAAAATTTCATATATGTTAAAAAATTTTTAAAAAATTATTATAAATATAACATATGTACAATTGATGAAGGCATTACAGAACACTGATGTTGTACGAGAAATATTGTTAGAATATATATTTAAATTTCAGAATGTACTCAATCTACTAGTACTGTTTTTCTTTAGCATGAAATTCTTGATTTATTTTTAGGTTTTTATGAATATTTTGATAAACTGAATCTTGAACCAAATAGAAAAATCAGAGGGATTTATATTTTACCTACATATATATATATAATCTCTGGATAAACTAAAATGTTGCCTCTTTTTCTAGGATGGATTTATTGGATTTGGAGGAAACAGCAAGAGAAGTATTGTCAAAGAGAAAGCTGGCTGGTTTGTTACAGATTTTTATGATCTGATTGAAGAACTGCATAACTGAAATTCTGATTTCTCTAATAAGATTATATTTAGTATTATTTATTTTACTACTACTGCATTTACATTAGCTTCTATATATTTAATTTTACTATATACACTTAATGCATATATTGTGTTTTATTTATATTTAACCAAATATTAGAACTTGCATTTTTCAAGTTATATAGAAAATAACCTCCTATGGAGGAAATAATTAGCTTTTGAAAAGCCAATATTATATATATTAACAGTATTTTATGTAGTATAACAGATATTTATTGATTTATAAATATTGTAGATGGTTTAATAAAGATATTTTAATTTTATATATAGCTGTTTTTAATGTGATTATATAAAAATTTGTAAGATGGTTAAGAGGGTTTTGCATATTTCAGAATAATAAAAATACTAATTATCAGTATAAGATAAAATCATCAGTAATTGACACGGCATTAGTAATTGAAACTTTCAAATAAAATTATATCATTTTGAGAATCATTCTGGGAGTTGCCATTGCCATTTAGCAGCAATCAATGATTTCTCATTCTTAGATGATAATGATTCTCAAAATGGCATTATACTCTGTTTTAAAAAGAAAATTTATTTAAGTGTTAATTACTGGTACTTTTACTTTAATATATTCTAAATAAAATATCTCATTATTAGAGACTGTTTATGCAATTTTATTTAGATCAGGTGATCAGTCATAAAGGCATTTTATAAATTATTCTGTATTAACATTATCAATTTAATATATTTATTAATAATCAGAATATATTAAAAATATTAAACCAAATTAATTTGGAATTATAACAAAATAGAACCTTCTGCTTTAACTCAAATTTATTATTATTAAAATTTTATGATTTCAAAACTGAAAACAAAGATAATCATTATATTCAAAAATTAGTAATAGTTTGTCTTTTTATTCTATATATAAAATTATGGTCATAATACTATAAGAAATATTTTGAATAGAATAGTGAAATTTTTTGTGTGCGTGCACCCAAATTAGCAATAATCTAAAAATTCTCTAGCTTTCCTATGATAATTTTGAGCAATAGAATATTGTGTTACTATATATTTTACAATTTTTTTTCCTCCAAAAAAAAAAGAAAGAAAGAAAAAGCTTGAAACTATTCTTAAAGAAGTCTGATTAGATTACCAATAACTCTTTTGAATTGTTTTAAATAAGACAGTTTTAGAAATTACATGTAAATAACTAATAAATCTCAAGAAGTAAAATGAATGAATTAGTAACAATAATAATAATAGACTTTTTTAAGGGAAAAGAAGTTTTTTGAATTATATATTCATTGTTTTACTATTAATGTTTGACAGAGCAATTAAAATAAATGAAAGCATTTTAGAATCAAGCATTTCAAAATGAATCAAGAGATGGTACTGTATACTGCATACCAATAAAATTTTTTGCATACCATCCTGAACACAGATTATAGGGCTACCATCTGGTTCTTAATTATTTTATAATAATTTGATTGTTCTATATATCAATATAATAATAAAATTCTAAAATTATAGAAAGACATTTGTTTATATTTCTAAAATTATAAATCTGTAGATTTCTTCTCTGCATGATTGTTACAAAATAAAACTGATGTATGCATTTCAAGTTAGAAATCTGTCAATAATTTAAATGATCTTATAAATCAAAAGCATAGTTTCTTTTAGAAAATGAGACTACTAATTCAAACGTATAGTGATCTTATTAGTTTTCATGAAAGTCAGTAGTTATTTTTCTACTTTCATGATGGATATTGTAAATATTTTAGATTGTTATTAATAGTCTATATTTTCAAATTTAATAACTTTTAAGATTTTATTAGATAATTAAATCCAAATATACATAATACTGTGTATATAATTCATTGAAATTGGATTATATTTATCCGAAATATTGCCCCAAAATAAGTAAATCTCAACATTCAGTTATTATATTGAATTGATTTTTAACTTTCAACAAAAAAGATGTATAAAATCAAATAATGCAAAAGTCAAGTGATCAATGAATCGATCTTGATTAATTTGTTCTATGTTAAAACTATTTCCAATGTAAAATAATTCGAACATCAGAGGAATGTATAACAATTTGAGCATCATTCTCAATATTATATATTAGTGGAAAGTATGCTCGTCATAAATAATTAGTTAATAATATAGTATTTGCATGATAAAACTTATTCAAAAATTATTCTGAATAAGCAAATGATGATGATAAATTGCGAAGTGGAGGATTTTAATCAATTGAAATTTAAACTCTGATTGATCAAAATGCAATAATTTAATACTTAATAGTTAGTTAATAAATTAAACTTTTTAACAGCCATTGTTATGTCATCCATTAATGAATATAATGGACGAATTTTTGTTTTTGTTTTGGTTTTGTGCAATTTTTCCATTTTTTATATCGATGGAAAATAAATTATCGCAAGAAGTGAGGTACTTTAGTGTTTTTATAGTATTTGTTTCTATTTTATGATTATTATACTTTAATACGATTAAAATTGATTCTTTTTAATGTGGGTTTGAACTAAAAATTTGGACAAAAGTTTCGAATGCACGATTTTAAGAAAACTTTTTTACATAAAACACATTTTATTAAATAAGTTTAATTATTTACAAAATGAGTCTGCCCGATAATCAGCAGTTATAAGAATTTTTGTCTTCACCCTAGCCACAAGATTCCGGAACACGGAAGCTAGGCTTTATTCGGATCTTCTTAATCCTTTTCTCTAGTTCGGCAACATCATCAGTCTCCCAACCATTATCGTAGGTTTTTTTTGTTTCAGATAGTGCGATTATGTTTCGGATATAACTGTGGCCAGGGCCGGCTTAATCCGGTAAGCAGACGAGGCGCCTTAGGAAAGAGGGCGCCAAAATTATCATTTTTTCAATATTGTAAGGGTGCTGAGTAGATGTTACAAGAAAGCTGCATCGGGGCGCCGGTATCCTAGAGCCGGTACTGATTGTGGCACATTCGAGACGTTTTCCTCTCTCGAACTGTACTTTATGCCCAAGATGTCAAATGAGGTGAGAGCTGCATTTGCATAGTGAGAACTGGCGAAATCAATCCAAAAGATGTATTTATCATCTAATGATGATTCTTGAAGAATGGTACCAGTCTTGCCTTTATATATTCTTTTGAATAATTTTTGCATCGATAGTTGCCGAACGGACGAATGAATGGCCTGCATTTTCCCTTCTCCGAAACGGCCAATCACACTAAAACTTCTTCGGGAATTTAATCGATGGACTTAACACCAGGCTTGTGATAGTAAGTCTTATTACCGGCACAGGCATTTCCATCAACCATGAAATATGATTCATCTTCCATCACAAACGTACTTTATGCCCAAGATGTCAAATGAGGTGAGAGCTGCATTTGCATAGTGAGAACTGGCGAAATCAATCCAAAAGATGTATTTATCATCTAATGATGATTCTTGAAGAATGGTATCAGTCTTGCCTTTATATATTCTTTTGAATAATTTTTGCATCGATAGTTGCCGAACGGACGAATGAATGGCCTGCATTTTCCCTTCTCCGAAACGGCCAATCACACTAAAACTTCTTCGGGAATTTAATCGATGGACTTACGTCAACACCAGGCTTGTGATAGTAAGTATTATTACCGGCACAGGCATTTCCATCAACCATGAAATATGATTCATCTTCCATCACAAACGAACAATCAGATTTTACCTTGAAAATGCCTTTGCGAAGCTTGTTCAGTTTTGCTTTTTGTTGAATTATTTGCGTTTAAAAACATTTGGATGCCAAGTTACATTTTTTCTGTTGAATATCCCTTTCAAGATTTTGTTACAGGCATTCAAGTTTTAGTGTAATTGGCTCTTCTCCGAAACGGCCAATCACACTAAAACTTCTTCGGGAATTTAATCGATGGACTTACGTCAACACCAGGCTTGTGATAGTAAGTATTATTACCGGCACAGGCATTTCCATCAACCATGAAATATGATTCATCTTCCATCACAAACGAACAATCAGATTTTACCTTGAAAATGCCTTTGCGAAGCTTGTTCAGTTTTGCTTTTTGTTGAATTATTTGCGTTTAAAAACATTTGGATGCCAAGTTACATTTTTTCTGTTGAATATCCCTTTCAAGATTTTGTTCACATTGGATTGGCTAATATTGAATTTCATTGCCAATTTTCGCTGGGTTTGACCAAGTGTCTCAGCAGTCAATTCTTCAAGATGAGCCTTCTTTGTTTCAATCATCATTTTAGGTTTTCGACCAGAACAAGCATTTCTTTCTAGATTTTTTCCATTCTCAACCCTTCCATTAATGCTATGAATTGTACTTTTTAGTATCCCATCTTCATGAAATGATTGACAGTAAAACATTTTTCCACGATCTTATTTTTCAAATAAAACGTGCCAATAATTTTTCTGTTATTGCTTTCATTTAACGTTTCCATCATTGGAATAACAAACTATTTGTTAGTTTAGTTGCCATGGGGGACGTTTATAATGTATTACCATGATGGTACACACGAGAATATCTAATTTTTTCAATTGGATTAATTTTTTTTGTTTGAACAATTTTATCCTCCCTTACAAATTTTTAATGATTACATCCATATTAAAATTTTTCTTACAAGTTTCACAGAAAATATAAGCGAATATGCTCTTTGATGATTTTTTTTCTTCTTAAACTCTTAATATTTTTTATAATTTAATATTTAAGAGTATTGTACAGAAAGGCAAGTAAGCGAATATGCTCTTTGATGATTTTTTTTTTCCTTCTTAAACTCTTAATATTTTTTATAATTTAATATTTAAGAGTATTGTACAGAAAGGCAAAGGAAAAAAATCAATAATTTAAAATCATATCAATTAAAATCTGAACTAATTGATTAAATTTAAGATACAGAATTAACTTAACATTAAATTATTGATTTTAATTGATATGATTTTAAATAATCATATCAATTAAAATCTGAACTAATTGATTAAATTTAAGATACAGAATTAACTTAACATAGATTAACTTTACATAGAATAAGTGAATGGTATTTTTAAAATTGAAATGGGAGATTTTTACGATCAGTATGCTAGTAAATTTTGAAATAGTTGATAAATTTTTTAAATAAAATTTACAAATTTTTCAGTTGAAAGTGACTCCATATTTTTTTTTTAATCTAATATCAACAATCATAAAATAGCGAAATGTGAGGAAAATAGGCGAATTAGTTCTATTCAATTTTTTTTATGTTGTTTTTATAACAGTTTGTCTAGTTTGAATCTCAAATTTCTATTTAAAATAAATCGTATTTCCTTTACATCCATAGAAATCCTAATGAAAAATTATTCTAAACCAAATTTTTGAATTCAACCTAGGTTAACCATTGGAACAAAATAAGTAGACTTTCCTTTAAATCTACTATTTGACTTTTATTTTTTAGGAGAGGATTTCGTCATCAAAGGATTGCTAATAGAACAATGGAAGATTATGTCAAATGTTTGAAAGAAAGAAACAAAAAGCTTGAAGAAGAAGCCATTCTTGTTGTTTATGGTATGAAAATTAATATGCCGTGTGGTTATTGGTAAGAAATATTTATCTTCATTTCTCTTCTGCATCGGAAGCACGGGGATTTCTATGCATAATTTCTCCCTATTAATATAGACCAATAATATTTTTATAGTATGATGATGTCCACTTATGTAGTATTATGAATCACATCTCGTTATGTCACTGTTTTGTTATCTTTTGGATCTTGTGACCAACCCAGAATGATTATTTTCGAAAGTTAATAGTATTCCAATCTTAAGTTCGTCTATTATCCAAATATGAAACAAATTGAAGGATTAAACCCATATTTTGGATGCGATCTCTAAAACCCCGATCAACATTCGATTTTGATTTTTTTTAGCATTGTAATGTCCGCAACTATTCTGAATAGTCTAGCCTCCATACATTTTGGGACCTATTTGACCGCCATCGTTGGTGGCCACAGATAGAGAAAACGGAAATATACATACAATACATTACTTTTTATTGTTATAGAATATAAATTTGAATATTTTATTTACTAATGAAGAATGTACACGAATAAAAATAGTTTATCTATAAACTAAACGGTTTCTTTCTATAACTGATCTAACAATCAGCAAATAACTGAGTGTGTCAAACCATACTTAAAAGTTTAGATCAAATCCAAAAGAAATAATTTAAATCAATAAACGAATGTATAACCAGAAAGGTAAAAATGATTAATATGAATTTCGACAAAGCCACACAACACATTATTAATTAAAAACAGAGAAAGGGTTTAGTTTTTATTTTTTTAAAATAGGAGAGATTCTATATTGAATGATCAGTTCGCCAATTGCTTACATTTGCATCCGATAATAGCATCACCGAATACGATATAAGATCAAATCCAAAAGAAATAATTTAAATAAATAAACGAAAGTATAATCAGAGAGGTAAAAATGATTAATATGAACAATCAGACGAATAATCAGATTTTACCTTGAAAATGCCTTTGCGGAGCTTGTTCAGTTTGTTGAATTATTTGACTTTCAAAATATTTGATGCCAAGTTACATCTTTTTCTGTTGAATATCCCTTTCTTTCAAGATTTTGTATGTATTTTTTATACATAATACGTTATAGGAATAGGAGCCAATGAGCATGCTGAATCAATCAGATGTTTCACTTATTTAGCTAAATTATTTTTAATTTTTCTGAAATGATTATTATTGTATCAGTTAAAATGAACAATAAAAAAGTGATAAAAAGGAAACTTTTCTAGAATCTTGACCGAAATATAGCAATTGGATTAGATTTATACGGGCCTATAACATTATTGAATGCACTGTTGTGTGATGCAACGGTCTTCTCTAGGGCTCTAAATAAGAGGTATGCTCATCCGCCATTTTTGGTCTTCGCACTTCATCGCTCTAATAAAAACAGTTATTTAACTGTTATAAGCATTCATTTCTTGCGCAATTCGTGAAGAAAATACTTACTATGTTAATTTGTTATTGGTTATCCTGGTTTATATGTATATTTGTCGATATGTTAAATAAATATTAGTAATTTCGATAAAATACAGTTATTAATGTTGTCAATGGTATTTTTAATTCCCTATTTTAAGAAATCATATTAAATGATGGATGCATTTATATTTTAAAACAATTTATACGCTAAGTTATATATTTTCCCTTTAAAATGACATTTATAGAAATCATATTTATCCTGTAAGAGTGCAACCGGCAAGGTACTTTGTAATCAGTACAGTACAGAACAAGTGTATATGACAAATACGATAAACTATACGAGATTTATTATCGATTAAAACTGTTATGCAAAGATTTTTTTTGGTAAAATTGAAGTATTTTTATTTAACAATATTATTAATTATATCTTGCTGGCTTAACTTCATCCAGAGCTTATTCAAATTTTTAGCAGTTTCATATTTGACAAAAATAGTCCGGTAAGAAAGAGGAACCAATTAACCGGACTATGCGAGGTATTGCTGTATTGCAAAATCCTTTTCCTTAATGTTGTGTGACTAAACACGTTTTGTTTTCGCGAATATAAAAATATTATCGCATCGATTCAGTTATAATAATAAAAATTTTTGTAAATAGTGCGAAACCAAACGAATCCGTGGAAGGAATTTGGCGTTTATCTATACCAAAAATAGCCACAGTCGGAGCTGTAAAATTGGATGGATCGAGAATTCGCATACATTCTGATCTATCGCTTAACATTTTAAAACCCAGAAATACGGATTCCGGTGAATATTTCTGTATTGCCAAGAATAATATCTACGCTCATTACAATCTGGACGTCCTAGAGGAAGAACCTCATCACATCGTGAGTGAAAATAAAATAAAAAAACTGGTTACTCATTAAAAATGAAAATATTAAAAAAATTAATACGTATAAATTTTCATAAAATAGATTAGACAAATTGGGAAAAATCCATTTAAGCTTAAAAATGTTACCTTATTAGATAAAAATTTAATTATCGTAAGTAAATGGAGCAGTTGGAGTAAATGCGACAGATGTGGAAAAGTTGGGAGGAGGAGGAGAATCGGAATCTGTACAGTTCAAGTAAGGCAAAAATTTATTATTATTATTTTTTTATCTCTCGCTCATTCGAATCTTATTTATTCTTTTTTTGGCTGTTTGTTTTGCCAACAATTGAAAAAAAAAAATAATGCTATAAGTCAGGGGTGGCCAAATTTTTATATTTCATGCGTCAATTTTTTCTGGCTGTTTTTTTTTCAATTGTTGGCAAAACAAAAATAATGCTATAAGTCAGGGGTGGCCAAATTTTTATATTTCATGCGTCAATTTTTTAATTTTTTAGTTGAGATGCGCCATACAAACTTATACCTTTTTTCAGCCCTTTTAGTAATCCAATGATATTGCCCGTTAACGTGTCACGTGGTCACTAACACAATGAGGTTGCTCAAATAGCGTTAATTTTCCATCTTGGATTTATATCAAGTAATTTATGTCAATTATAATATATAAAATTAATTTTTAATAATCAATACCTGTCTTTAAACCTTCCTGCGTATATCCTCTAACAAACAAAAGTTGTTTCATAAAAATCAATTCAGCTCTTCTTGCGTTATAAATGCAGGGCACAGGCATTTCAGATTTATATATAGATAAAATGTAAGAGAAAATTTTTTTAAAAATTTCTTAGAGGTTCTGTGCGCCACTTCTAATCATGCAATGTGCCACTTTTGGCGCAAGCACCATAGGTTGGCCACCCCTGCTATAAGTAATGATATGCATATCTGCAAGATCGTTTAACCATAAATCATTCTAATCATAAACGTGAATTTGATCATCTGAATATAAGAAATGCACAATATTGCAATTGTATGGGTACAATATATTGCAATGTTGTACATATGCACCATCACCAGAAAAAAAATGTTTTTCGATGTAATTTCATTTTAGATTATAACCAGTTTAATCTTTTTGAAAATTCCTTTACAATATTTAAACTAATTAAAAAATGAAAATATTTAAATCTTATTTTTAATATAAATATAAAAATTATATATGCTTAGGATATTTCCTGTACATGCGCTCCTCTAGTTATGAACATAATTCATAGATAAGTTTTGTTTGTAACTCATATACTATTGTTATTTGGTCCCAAAATTGCTAAAATAACTTTATATACTGTGGTTTGTAATATATTTCACAATTATACCAATTAGAAGTTTCTTATTTTTCACAAATTTGAATTAAAAAATTCCGATTATCAAGCGAGTTTCTTTTTTTGCGCAATCGCCATTTTGAAATATTGCCGTAATAGGATAACCGTGTAATTTTACTTGACAGAAAGCTCAAGCAATCAATATTATCATATTGTTTAAAATTATCGAAGAGTTTTTGAAATTTCGTGAAATTTGAAAATGAAATTTCACGTTCGTGAGTACGAATGTTTGTAATTAGAGAAGCGTATATATTTCCTAATTTCTAGCCATACATTAAAAAAAGGATCAAATATATACTCCCAAGTTTAGGACTTCTTTCTACTAAAATATATATGGACCCGTGTATAATTTACATAGTAGAAATTTTGCTTTAGAGTAGGAGTCCTCAAACTTTTTGGATTCGCGACTGCTTACTGAAATCCTTTGTACTTCATCGACCCTCAACCATTTAATAAAAATAAAAAAATAATATATATTAAGAACGGAATCTGAATTTAATCATGATGAAGAGGCTATGCTTCTTAATTTATATTTAGTGAAGCTCTGAACAGGAATCTAATTTGTTTTAAGAACGGAATCTGAATTTAATCATAATGAAGAGGCTATGCTTCTTAATTTATATTTAGTGAAGCTCTGAACAGGAATCTAATTTGATTTATATGTCATTTCAAACTAAAATATTTTTAACTTGTTTTAATTTTAAAATTTATTTTTGATGCTTCCTTTGTATATTTTTTCCATTATTTTTTAAATGTATTCCATTCTTTTTCTGAATTCCTCTATATATAGTGGATCGGGGGAAGTCGCCATACTTTAGCTATGTTATAAAAAAATAAAATGAAAAAAAAATTATTTTTACACACATATATATATATATATATATCGAATAGGAAGGGAGCAGTTGGCTTCAACGGACGGTACTGGAAAATCGGTGACAATAATATATCTGTGGTGGTTGGTTAGTCAGCTGGTAACAGGAGACCTTTAACTATGGCGGTTGTTTACAAAACCTCCTGCACGATGTCTCCAAGACAAACACGTGTGAAAATAGCTGTAAATTTATAGAAAAAGAGGAGCAAAGATGGGGTTTGGAATCTCATTTTAGACGAATATATAGAAAAGAAGGTTAAAGGTGGGTTTTGGAATCTCACAACGTACCGAATCAAGCAACAATGGCAGAATCGGTTGAAATATTAAGAAGACAGAAAATGGAAAACATAATAAATGAGAAGCCAACATTAGAACCCCTCCCATGGAAATACGTGATTGAGAACAAATCTCGGTATTAGCATGTGGTGCATTATCTAATCCACAGACTGTTTTGTTATTTATTATATATTTATATGTTGCGATGTGAAAATAGCTGTAAATTTATAGAAAAAGAGGAGCAAAGGTGGGGTTTGGAATCTCATTTTAGACGAATATATAGAAAAGAAGGTTAAAGGTGGGTTTTGGAATCTCACAACGTACCGAATCAAGCAACAATGGCAGAATCGGTTGAAATATTAAGAAGACAGAAAATGGAAAACATAATAAATGAGAAGCCAACATTAGAACCCCTCCCATGGAAATACGTGATTGAGAACAAATCTCGGTATTAGCATGTGGTGCATTATCTAATCCACAGACTGTTTTGTTATTTATTATATATTTATATGTTGCATATATTTTATTATATAGGTGCAAATTCTTACATGTAATATTTTTCAAAAACAGAGATACAATGCAGGTCATATATATCCTATATTAGATATGTTCTGTTACTATAGAAACTGTATATTCTTCTATGTAAAAAAGAATTTTTTAAATTGTGTTCGATTGCTTTTAGAATGGATCCTGAGGATGGCAGGATTGCTGAAAACATTTGTAAAGATAAATAAACTTAAGCTGCTAATAGTGCTATATAGTATTTGAATCATAATAAACAATATAATTGAAGAGTGTGATCTCAAAACACATTCAGTCCATTTTTGTTAATTTTCAGGAGAAGCAAAATATGAATTAAGAAAGTATTTCTTATGTGAATGATTATCTACTACCAGATATCTGTTTCTGATTCATATACATGCACTTCTCAGTAGAATCTTGAAATCAGTCATCATTAGTTTTTAAATACAGGATGACTAAATATAATGATGATAATGGAAACTCGCTAAGTCCAAGGACTGAACGTGTTTTCAATTACACTCATTCTTCATTAGAGGAAAAACTAAATTTATTTTGATTTAAGTATTAAAATACAGTCGATTCTCGGCTGTTTAAATATTAAAGAATTAGAGAAAAATAAGTATCTTCCCCCGATTACCATCTTCCCCCGATCCATTCTATAAAAATAATACCTATCAAAAATAAATTAACATATATTCTCAATATAAATATATATTGTTTGATCATTTAATATCAAATACGTTAATATTATGATCAAACAATTGTTTCTAAAAATACTGAATCATATATTCAGAATTTCAGAGAAATTGACGAAAATTTCTCTGTTTATAAACGAATTTTAAATAGATTGTTAAGCATAGAACTGCCGAATCATAAAATTAATCTAGAAAATTTTATACTGTACTTGGATAATGAAAAAAGTCACAGATGTAGAAAAATTCTTTTATATATTCGTTTATAAAAAGTAAAATTGCCAACTTACCAAAGGAATAGCCAATTTATAACGATTCACTTATGTTAACTTTTTTCTAAAATCAGAAAAAAGACTTTTTCTAAGTTTAATTGTATTAAACAGAAAATCGAAGATAGGAAACCATCTCTTCCAGTGGAAGAAAAACTACTGACTGTTTTTAGAACAGGTCTTCCGTGTCGATCTCTACGTCTTCCAAAAGCTATAAAAACTATGAAGGAAGTTAAGGAGAGGAAGACGGAATTCTTAATTGGATTTTGTAAAGTAAGCATTTTTTTTTCTTTTTGTTTTGACATGATTTTTTAAAGTAAAGGTTTTATGTCGTTATACTTTACTCCTGTATTAGTTTTTGCATCTGAATTAATCAGCATAAATCAATATTGTCTAGAAAGGCTACAATATATAAATATAATTGAAATGTCGCGAAATCTGTAAGAAAATAACATTACGAATTAAAAATTTTTGAAAAATTGAATTCAATCCCTTCAGTTCTCTTTATGGCCTTGTTATTTAAATCTTTATAAAACAATTGACAAAAATTTGAGAAATGTATTGCAATTTTTAAAATTTCTATAAATATTTTTATGAAAACTGATACAGATAAAAGCTTTAATTCTGATGGCTATGATCATGTAATGAGAATACTTAAGAATTTCATAAAATAATTGTCATGCACTTGATTAATAATGAACAAACCTCAAAAATATAAACATTCTGCATTATTTGATATCAAGATTGATTGGCAGACCGAACATACATCACATTATTTTATGATTTATATAATATTTGTTTCGCTCGAATTGAGCAATTCTATTGCCTTTAATGCAATTACTGATGCCTGGTCATGTAATAATCTTATTTATTTCAGAATAAATATTTTTCTTTGATTTTACTGTATTAATAGAATATTTTCCAGATTAATTGTCCTACACCACCACCTATTCAATTAGTGACGGACGAAAACGGAGAAGTGGTTGATGTTATAGATCAAAGCAAAGGAGAATATTCTATCAATAGTCGTTTTCCAACTATACCTCCTATAGTTGCCAGAGAGACAATTTATCAACCCGAAGGCAGCTACTTAAAATTAATTTGTCCGGGGTATTAATATTATTTATCTATCTAAAACGATTATAAACAAAAATATATATTGTCGAAATACTAGTTATTAGTTGTCTGTTTATTTTGCAGAAGTGAAGGAAATTATTTAACTTGGAGAAACAGATCTTGGGTGTTAAATCCAACTTATGTTCATATCAAAACAAAAGGGCGTGTTATGATTGATTTAGCCAATAAACTTCATATCAGACAACTTCGATTTTCGGATAGTGTTGTTTACAGGTAAAATGTCGTTTACTATTATATTTTTGTTTGAATATTTGAAAAATTTATTTTTGTTTTATTAGCTGTTGGGAAGATGAAAAGTTAGTTGGCACTATCCGTTTATACGTAACGACAACGATACCCTACAAAGAAAGTAAAGTAATTGCACTTAATATTTGCCTTTTAATTACAGTAATTGTTTTATTTTATATAACTATTAAAGCTCTCAAGAATAAAAAGTTGAGCGGTGAAACGTAACAAATTTCGTTGTTGATTCTTGGCAAAAAACATATACATTATATCATAAATACTCAACTACACAACTTACAAGATTTCATAAGCCCTCTATGGAAGATTTTCAATTGTTTAACCGTAATAGTATATTTTAGCTAAAACTTTGATAAATATTTAGGAGATTTGAATAATTATTTTGATCCTATCATGAACCCATTTTTGAGGCCAGCCATAATAGAGATTGGTTGGCCTCAAAGATTGATTCAACGGCCGACCCCGAGATACCGAATAAATCTGGAAATGCGAATCCTAGAATTGAATCAAAATCTTCTAGATGAAAGTGGAGCTCACATCCACTGAATTAAAGCATCAGAAATAGTTCATTTTATTGAGAGACCAAAGATGTCATACAGTTTTAAATAAAGATGATACTAAAAAGAAAGTTTAATAGCTGGAGTTGTGACACTAAATAAATAATATAAAGCAATAGATTCTTCCAATGAATGTAAAATATTAAAAATGCTAATTTTCCCAACTCAAAAAATAATACAAAATACATTTTATTCTATCGATTCGGAAAATTTTTAATTAATAAAATTGTTTTATTGATTGATTAAAAGAACGTTAAACTAGGGATCTCCAAATTACGGCCCGCGATATGATTTTATCCGGCCCTCCAATTGGAATAATTTTTCAATAAGAATCCGCAAAAAAAAAAAAAAACAAAAAAAAACACGGGGTACTGAGAAAAGTAAATGTTAAGTGCTTCGATAGCTTTGACCTTACCGAATATAATAATAAATATTATTATTTGTTTTAACAAAGTATATTCGAAATATTCTAAAATATATCACTAGCGTATCCGTTTGCCCCACAGTTACCTTATTATTATATATTTATCCCTGCGACTTTAATAATTCGAATAACGATTCTAAGAAGAAGGTGGGGAATGATTAAAAGGAAACATTAAATCAAAAACTAGAACAAAGTGTCTCTAAACGGGAGGAGCTAATTGGATAAAGGTAAGAGAAAAGTGACTAATATGAGACAGTAAAGCTAAATATACAAAAATATGGATAGCCAAAATGGTAATTTTTAAGGAAAGTTTTCATATTTTTCTGTATTTTCCGAAACTGTTTTAAGCATATCAATAGTACAGAATATTAAACGATTTTACCAAAAGAAATTTGGTAAAAATAACGGTGATACACATTCTTGTATATTTTATTAAAAACTAAAATATAGCATAGGATGACAGGATAATTAACACGAAAAGTTTTCTTTTTCTGAAATGAACAGATCAAATTGCACATTTGTCTGAAAAACATTTTAATCTGTGGTGTTCTTTATATGCAATGTTTAAATTTTAAACGAAATTGAAAACGCAATAAAGAACAAAAAAAAAATATTTTTCTAGATCGGAATCGAACTCGTCTATTCGGGACAGTAGACCGAGGCTTTAACGATGCTGCTGTGAACCGCTATCGCTTGTTCTTGTCAGGAGAAAGCACGTGACGAGCACATCCCATGCATACATCTGCCATCCTATTTTCATTCAGAAGGGACAGGTCCATTCTGATTTAACTTGATTTTCACTACAAGTACCTGATTGTGCAACTGATCAACTTCCGGCAAGCACACGAGGGCAAAACTTTATGGACTAGACTGTACATTAATTTTATCTATCCATTCCATTTATCAATGAGTATATAGTGAGCATTATATTTATATAATCACTTACAGTGAATATGAGAAATTAAAACCATAAGTGATAAATATATAATTCTTACTATATACTCATTTAGTAATTCAAATATTAAAATTATTAATGACATCATTTTTTGGAAAATATTATTAATGGAAAAATGACAAAATATTTGTATCAAATATCTATTTTTGTATGTTTATTCAAAAATAGTTACATTAGTATAATCATCTCATTATTTCTTTTTATATATAGATATTATTTTCCAACATATGAAAATGATAATTTGTTATGTTGTTTGGATGACAGTGAAAATCCCCAGGATAATTCAGAACCAACTATTTTACCAGAAGAATTAGAAACATCATTGAATTCTGTTTTATTGGATGAAAGTTTTCAGAAAGGTCTTGATTTAATTTAGTGTAATATGTGATCTGAAATTGTTAATCTTGTTTAGTGTTTTGTTTCCTGTATATTTTGTGAATTATTAAAATAGTATTGAATGTAAAATATTATTTTCTTGAGTGTATTTTTTTTATCTCAACTCAAATTAGAACAGTGTAAACATTGATTATTCCTTAGAATGCTGTATAAATTTGATTATTCATTTTTTTTAATTTTAATTTTAATTAGAATTGTCCTATTGTTTGATTTTCAATCAAATAAAAAAAAATGGAATTTCTTTTTAGTGCAGAAAATTGATGATTGTACACTTATGAAAAATTTAGTATTTAAATAAATATAACAGTAAACTTATGTCAATATTCATGTTGAAGAGGACAGGTTGTTCAAATTATTGAATATTTATTTAAATACTAAATTTTTCATAACAGTAAACTTATGTCAATATTCATGTTGAAGAGGACAGGTTGTTCAAATTATTGAAAAACTGACAATACAGAATATTTTAAAAAGTCAATTAGAAAATTTTACATGAAACACAAAATTTCATTAAAACTATCTACAGCAGCATTTTCCAAACTATGTTCTGCAGAAAGACAATAAGTGTTCTGTAAAAATTTATGAAAATTAATATAAGCCTCATATAATTTTAAATGCTGCACCAAGTTGAAACTGAAGTCACTAATTTATTTTACTATTCCATGTATTTTATTTTATATAATTACAATTTGATAATAAATGTTTGTTTTGTTTTCTTAATTCTTATACTTACTTGCGTTATTTATTTATTAATATCTACCTATATTATGAAATATCCAAGATGCTCTGTAAAAATTTCAGGATTTGTGAAGTGTTCTGTCATAGAAAAATTTGGGAAATGTTGGTACAGTATATAGAAATCAGACAGACACACACTTATTTTAGCTTTTGAAATTGATATTACTTTTTTGTTACAAAATCATGTCTGGAGAAGAACTTTTTAGTTGGTTATTATTTTTTAACTATAAATTGACTAAAATTGATAAATTTTAAGAAAGCCTATTGTGATTGTCTGCCATACTACTAAATTATTAAATACAGTCAATTCCACTTAATTGGGACATGTTGGGACTAATCCATTTTGGTCCAATTAAGCGGCTGCCCCAATTAAACGAATTAATAAATTCTAAAATAAAATATGTAAAAGTAGGTAAAAAAATAATAATTAGGTACCTATTTTAATGCTTTATTACACCAAAATACAGAAAATATTTGTACTAATAAATAGTGAAGAGAAAATAATACATACATGATAAATTTTACAATTTCATTTCTTGGCATCTTGGAAAAAGATTTAAAAATTTTAAATAAAATCGATACTGTAAATGAATAGCGAGTTTGCGCAATGGTATTTTCCGTTATAAAAAGACATATTATAACCTTACAGCTCCCATAACGTCCTAAGCATAACGGAAGCTTCCCGTTATAAGATTACATTATAAAATAAAGTTATAACGATAGCCAATCAGAGTAATCACTCCCTTATAAAGGAAGCCAACAAGAATTGTACCTTCATGTAAATAATATCTACATTTTAAATTTAAATAGCAAAATAAATAGGCAGCATTCAGGTTAAAACTAAAATGGGAAAATTATTTTTATTATTGTAAAATAACATTGATGACTCTGATCATAAATATGAACTCTGACCGCAGCACACTTTCGTATATACTGCACTGCACTGATATCAAACGTACTGTGAGACGGCATAAGTGTATCAATGTAACAAATTCCCTCGATTTCGGATTTATGTAAGAATAACGGTTTGAAAATCCATGCCAAAGTGAATCAATAAAAATATAGAATTTGAAAAAAACCGCGTTATATCTAAACAGCGTTAAACGGAACAGCATTAAGCGGGGTCTTATTGTAACTATTAATTGGAAAATAAATATTCATAAATTTTAAATTGTGTTCTGTTTTAAATTTGCAACTTTATATAATTCTATTAATAAATCAATTTTAGATTAACAAAATTTTTCATATCAATACATAGCAAATATATGTTACGTTAATATATTACAAACGATTTATGTTTTTGTTTGGATGATTTTAGAAAAATTTAAAATTTTTCATTAAGCCAAGAAATCAGCATTAAGTTTCACCCTCTTGTTTTTGCTAACTCAGAAACTCCACAATGGATAATTAATATTATAATTATGGATAATATTGGCGCCAGAGATCTTAAAAGGTATTTTATTCGGTTCTGGCTTATATTACACAAAATGGCCGTCAGACAAGGAATTTATATCGTTGTTGTATACTTTATATCTATTGTAAACTAATAAAATGCTTTTAATTTTGGCTGTAGCTCTTAATTATGCCTCAGTGCGTTTTTTGTGAGTGCCGTGATGAGATCAGCCATCGGGTGAAAAATGGATTCAACAAGTCTGGTCAGGATTCCTTCTAAAACAACTAGAGATGTGAGATCCGGGAATTGAAACCGGACTCGCTAAGAATAGCGATTGTTAAATCACGCTGCCATCCTGTCGACATACAGTATACTGTACCTATAGCGCCTATCTCGATCTAATATAGCAGACTGTAACAGGTTTAGCCATCGGAAGGATGGACGATAAAATGAGAATAGGACAATGAGAGAAAAGATTTAATTGATGTTCTGCCACATTTTATTTTGATAGGTGTTTACCTATCAAAATAAAATGTGGCAGAACACTAGAGAAGAGTGCGAGAACTCTTTAGTGATTTCTTACGATACGCGTGTCAGACAGTGGAAAATTCTTACTCCATCCATAGGGTTTGACTGTCTACAAAGCACAACCGAAGTATCTCATTCAATTTATTCGAAGGCCGTGAATTAAACTGATATTTCGTGATTATTGACTGTCTACAAAGCAGAACCGAAGTATCTCATTCAATTTATTCGAAGGCCGTGAATTAAACTGATATTTCGTGATTTGTTAAAATATTAATATAGCATAGTGCCTTGAATTTTTTATAAACATTAGATAATTCAAAGTGTAACGAGATACTAATAATTTAACAAATCACGAAATAGTAATTCAATTATATGCTATTAAGTAATTTTAATTCCACCAATATATTGTTTATGTTATGCTGAATCTATAAATTATGTTACCAACTTTTGACGTTATTTTGTTAAAGACTTGTAAATTTTGCTTGGTCTATCAGAAAACTGATGAATATTTTGATCTCCATTTATTATAATAACGGGTATTATTAAGCTTGTATTATCTATTTTATTCTAAGCAAACAAATAAATTAAAATTTTTGCTTCATTAATTTTTAGTCAGTAAAATTCAAAAAATAAAAAAATAATGAAATTTATATTAAATATTTCGAATAGACCGGTTTGACCGTATGGAAACGCTTCGGTTTTCCACTCTGGAGGATCCGGATTCGAGTCTCGGGTCCCCATGATAAATATTTATCATGGAGTCCGGGCCCGGCCCTTCGATCCTCGTCCTCCACAATACGGCCGATCCCTCCGCAGGGATGGGCAGCCTGTGGAAAGGCTTGTTTTGCCTTGCCACATAGCTGACACATTCTGGTAGAATACTATCATGTGATTTCGTGATCTGTTGATGACAAATATTATGAATATCAACATTGTATTTAAGCTTACAAATTCATTAACATAATTAGCCTATTCGTGTGTGATGGTTTACGGTTTTCCATGCTATCATAATTAAATCACTTTCCCAAGTTTTTTACTTTTATAAAAAAAATATTAAGTTTCCTCTAATATTTTTATGAATCTATAAAAAGCATTCAGAACATTGATTATCTTAAACTTTCAGAACTATTTTGTTAAGCTGCCATATCTCAGATGGGTTCTATAAGTAGCCGCCGCCAGATACAGTATATCCCTCGTGGGATATGGAGCTTAACCTATCCAACCAAAATCAATAAACCACGAGGCCATCTGGCCAACATTTTTTTGTCAACAGATGACACAACTTTCCATTCTGTAAGAACATTGAGTGACAGGACAATAAAGCTTTCCACAAGCTACTATCTCTGCGGAGGGATCAGCTGGATTATGGAGGCAGGGATCGATGGACTGGGCCAGACCCCATGATAAACATTTTCAAGGAGTGTTATCGAGACTCGAATATAGGTTCTCCAAAATGGAAAGCCGAAGCGTTTCCACGCAGCCAAACCAGCCGACATATAAAAATGATGATTTTAAAAGTAATCTAAGGGTACAGCTATGCAGACGCGAGAGTGCGAAAAGTTAGCAGAAAGCGAACGAAGGCGAGAAACAAGTTTCTCGCAAAATATAACTCTATCTCTCATAGCTATCGCTAAAACTGTCATGCAGTAGCGTGAACTATGTTTGCGACTAAACAAAATGGATAGACGTAGACGACGATTAAGAAAACATTCTATGACTAACCAGGGTATTGCCAACCATGGCCTCTCCGATTTTGCCGATTTTTACATATTTAGTAGTACAACCCTCCCAAAAAGCCATGGTAAAGTAATACGACGCACCTCTCAAGCATTCCCGAAAAAAAGGGTTTAAAGTTTCTATATTCTTTATATACCGAGTCATATCGCCCCATTGCTGAGTGTTGTCGTAGCGCAATGTGTTCGGTGTTTGATTGCTATCACAAACAGTAGAAAGGATGTGAATTCGAACCTCTACTGATAAATTTTTTCCCCTTCTTTTTTTATCGAAAATGAAGTGGATTATTGTATAATGTATTTTATTAATAAGAATTTATTTTTTGTAATTTTTATTTGCCATACTCTTAAAACATTTCCATCACAAATATTAAATGCACATATAAAGGAATGTAATTGTGACGGAAATGTTTAAAGAGTATGGCAAATAATTACAAAAAAAATATATTTTCATTAATAAAATATATTATACAATAATCCACTTCACTTTTGAAAAAAAAATGCAGAAAAAAATTTACCAGTAGAGGTTCGAACCCGCATCCTTTCTATCGTTCCTGATAGCAATCAAACGCCGAACACATCGCGCTACGACAGCACTCGGCAATGGGGCGGTATGACTCGGTATATAAAGAATATAGAAACTTTAAATCATTTTTTTCGGGAATGCTTGAGAGGTGCGTCGTATTACTTTACCATGGCATTTGTGGGAGGGTTGTACTACTAAATATGAAAAAATCGCGGCCGGATGGCCGAGTGGTAACGCGTTGGCGTACCACGCTGGAGGACCCGGGTTCGATAGCTCAAGGACCCATATAAATCTGTTCTCCGAACTATATAAATCACATTTTAGTCGTCCGGATTGACCGCATGGAAACGCTTCGGCTTTCCACTCTGGAGGATCCGGGTTCGAATCTCGGGTCCCACCCCTTGAAAATATTTATCATGGGGTCCGGGCCTGGCCCGCCGATCCCCGTCCTCCACAATCCGGCTGACCCCTCGCAGGGGTGGGCAGCCTGTGGAAGGGAATCCGGCTGACTCCTCCGCAGGGGTGGGCAGCCTATGGAAGGGCTTGTTTCACCCCGCCACTTAGTACTCTTACTGAATGGAAAGTGGCGTCATCTGTTGACAAAAAAAATTTTAAGGGCGGCCGGATGGCCGAGTGGTAACTATGCGTCCTCCTAATAGTACGCATTGGCGTGCCTACTAGGAGGACCCAGGTACGGCATCTCAAAAGTTTTTCAGGGTGCTGGGCCCGGCCAGGCGAACCTCGTCGTTCACCATCCGGCCCCCCTCCACAGATGTGGGTGCAGCCCATTCCAGGTACGGCATCTCAAAAGTTTTTCAGGGTGCTGGGCCTGGCCAGGCGAACCTCGTCGTTCACCATCCGGCCCCCCTCCACAGATGTGGGTGCAGCCCATGGTTGGAACTGGACCCCACCTCTTAATAATCTCTCTGATTAGAAAGGGGCGTAAAAATGAAAAAAAATAATAAAAAAAAAAAAAAAAAATATGAAAAAATCGGCAAAATCGGAGGGAGCCATGGTTGGCACTCCCCTGGTAAGAAAGACTAAGAAAAAGTTGTTAATAAGGTTGTATATTGATGATTTCTCGATTTCTATGTTCAATTAATCGTTTATCAAAATTTCAGGATAAGCAAATACACAATTAATTTTTCTTTTAAATACGATTGTTATTGCTTATTAAAGGCATCTATGTTGGAAATGAAAGTGAGATGGAGAGATTGCGCAGGCGCACAATATAGCGAGAAGCATTAAACCGAGTTGGATGTAAGCGAGTAGTACTTTCTCGCTCTCGCTCGCAAGATTTCTAAGCTTTCGCTCATGCATAGTTGTACTCAGCGAGAGCGATAAAGCCAGAAATCTCGCTCTCGCTGCTAAATTCCCATCTGCATAGCCGCATGCTAAAAGTTGGTTCCCACTAGTACGGAACAGTGGCGGAAAATACAGTGACGAAAGCAGCGCGGTTTTGACGTCATACCTCTGCGTAAAAACTACTACAGTTCAGTGTCTAGAGGCGCATTCGGCAATTCGGATCAATCTGACTAGATATCTGAATAGATCATGTGACTTCTGAGTTTCGTCTGACTCATGACTTGGCATTTGCCGAACGCATATGTCTGCTTCTCTACTGACCAACATGACAGACGAAGTGATAAATTAATAAAAGTTATTACACATATTACAATGCTTTACATGCATAGTAATATCGAATTAAAAGAATTTTACACTGGATTAGTGGCTAATTATCCTCAATATAAATACCTATTATTGAAATAATTATCAATAAAACAAATATAAATTAACTACGACATTAATAAATAATAAAGATTTCCTTTATCAATTAATAATAATAGCAAAGCAACTTTAAGACGAAGCAACGTGAGCATACTTTTCAACCGATAAACACACACGAATTATCGTATTAATAATGCCTACTTATGTAACGAGATATCTTTTCTTCAGTTATACGGTTTTGCTCCTCTGAATGTTAGGCAGAGTTGAAAAACTTATCACTTTCATTTATTTTAATTTCGCATAAATATCTCACGGGCGCCGCCATGTTGCTCAGACTAATGTCAGAAACTACAAGTCAGACTAACGAAGATCTGAATATCTGAGTTCAGAATGCGTCAGTTGTCTGATTTGCCGAACGCGCACTTCAGTCAGACATACCTCAGAACTCAATGCCGAACGATCATTGTTCAAATTTCTTAAGGCAATTCAGAATTCTGAATTGCCGAATACGCCTTAGATCAATGGTTCTTAACCGGTGTTCCGCGAACGTGTTGTAAGTGTTCTGCGAATTTGAGAGCGAGGCCTACTTGAATGACCTTAGCGTACTGTGCAGTATGCATTTTATAATGTAAACAAGATTCAACATGCATTTTCGAATAAACTATTAAGCAGGCTTACCCACAAAAACATTTAAGATTTTGCTAGTTTTCGACATCATACTTGTGTGAGCTAACATTAATGAACATAAAAACAAAAAAAAAAAACACCGAAAGACAGAAATATTGAAGAAGAAATGAGAGCAGCTTTAAACGTTACACATTAAATAACAGTAAAAAAAAAAAACATTAATTAAAAGAAAGCATTCTTATGAACTTTAAGTAACTCTTTTAGAAAAATGGTACATTTTTAAATAAAGTTTAATGCTAATTGTCTTTTGCAGATTTGAGCCATGTCAGAGGTTTAGTGTGTGTTAATAAAATACATGTTCTGCATATTTTTGTTGCTTGTTTTATGATCTTTGTGATTTTTTCTTTACAGTCAAAAGTGTTCCGTGACTTCGGAAAGGTTAAGAATCACTGGTCTAAATGGATTCAATTTTTCCGCGACGGTAAAATCCGTCGAGATAACATCCATCAATGGAAATCCATACATTTTGTGACGTTGAATGATAGTCTTTTTCTTTTGTATGGTAAGCTTGGTGGCTAAATTTTGATTGCCCCTATTTCTTTTGTATGGTAAGCTTGGTGGCTAAATTTTGATTGCCCCTTTCCACTTCAAATAAAGGTAGTAAGGAAGCCATATAGGCCAAGATTAAATTAAAAGCAAAATGTAGAAAGCAAAGAACCATTCCAACTTAATCTATGTGAAAATGTAGAAAAAACAGACATTCCAACTTAACCTATGTGATGACATGTGTGTAGTAAAAGCAAAGAACCCTTCCAACTTAACCTATGTGATGACGTGAGATGGTAAGCTTGGTGGCTAAATTTTGATTGCCCCTTTCCACTTCAGAGTACTAAGGGAGCCATTCTGAGCCAAAATTAAATGCAAAATGTAGGCAAAGAACCATTCCAACTTGCCAAAATTAAATGCGTGTAGTAAAAGCAAAGAACCCTTCCAACTTAACCTATGTGATGACGTGTGAGTGTAGCTCTGTATAGAGGAGTATTAATAACCTATTAAGTTAGGTAGAAACTTAAAATTATTGTTAGTAGAAATTAAGTACTATGTTATTAGAAACCTAGAACCAATTAGTAGTATATCTAGAAAGTATGTTAAGAGGAAAATTTTAAGTTAATAAAAGACATCAACTGAATGATAGTCAAGATGGTGGGATTCTCTGTCATTAAATCTCATCTCTCTAATCAAATTTGCATAGAAACATTGTTCGTATTTCTTCTTATATTTTCGATCCGACATTTTCCTTTCCTCGATTTTGTTTCAGTTTCCTCATTTTACTGCAGCTGTTAGCATCATTTCGTAAACGAGTGCCTTTCGTTTCTTAGCGTCCGTTTTGTTTTACACGAAATGAATCATGAGAACGGCACTAAGAATCTTGGGAAAAGCGTAGCTTACTGCGACAGTGGGAACCGGCAAGCGGAATTACCGTCGCGTACCGTTTAAATGCGACGATTTTGACCGTTCCGTTTTCCGCGACGGATAGTGGGAACCCTTTTTACGTTCGGCCTTGTTTTCGCAATGCTCTGACATTGTCTAGCAATCAAAAACTTTTGTTTAACATTTGTTATATATACTGCATTAACTTATTTTTAAAAACATTTTGATTGAATTCGATGGTATTATTATTTTTTATTTTTACTTGCCAAATCGATTAACTCCATCAGTCATACAAAAATTGTAATAAAAATAACGATCCAAGGATATATTATCGTATGCATTTTATATGTCGTTAGACAAAAGCTACACCTATAATAATACATCTTGCAATGTTTATTTGAGTTTATTTTTTAAACGGAATTTAAAAAAAAACATTGTATATTATTTTATCATTTTTCTCTACTTTTTGTTTTGTGGAGTTAACGATTTGGCAAGTGAGCGGCTTATATATAGCATAGTTATAAGTTCTTTCCTTTGGAAAATAGATTATTATTTTTGTTGTTAGTATTTTAATCATTTCTGAAGATATAATTCAACGATGTATATACATAGTTGATTTAATTCCATCGAATCTGCACTTGATATATAAATCTGCAGACTAATTACGCTGGTCAGACACGCAAGTGTGTCGGACTTTTCATTGTAGAATTGGATGCTACTTTTTCACATAATTAGATTGACACACATGAAATTTAACATTTAAAAATTGGAATTGCTATCAAATATAGTTTGCTATCTTTTATCTAAAGTATTGTATTGGTTATTGTTGTTTAGTAGGGATTACTGGCGCAAGGGCCACCTGGGCCATGCTGCACCAAACACTGGGTTATGTATTTCTGTGTTGGTAGGAGATAGCAGGATAGGAGTCAAAAGAAGAGGCGGAAGTCGTATTGTATTGGAAATATGATCTTTTGTGTTATAACAAAAATTCATATTTCCAAGCATATATTTCCAGAAATATAGTATTGATAATTTCTGGCAGCTTTATACGAATTGGTAACAATTTGTGTAATAAAATGGTATCCAATTATTATTTATGCCGTTCCATATAGATAATTTATTTACCTCGTTTCAGGAGTGCTGTTTATTTTTACAAATTAAATTTGGCTTCTATTTTCATTGTGCTGTCAGTAGTCAATAGTTTGTCAGTCTCTCCTATTCTCAGTAGTTCTTGTGTAGTAGTAGTTTAGTATTAATACATATGGTCATCATTTATTTTTTGTAGTTCTTGTTTAAGGTTAGAAGATTAGTATTCCTTTTGACTTCACTACTATTGTGAATTCTATTTTTCTGGAAGATTCTCTTTTTGCAGGCAGTTAAATTTTGTATATTTACAATAATTATATAATTTATGTAAATATGACTTATGCAAATTTTTCTGAAACATAAGTATTGTGTAATTCGGGAAGTATCAGTATTATTATTATTATGTAGAACATGTAAATAAAATAGAATTTGTTACAATGAACAGGAACTGCAATGACTATTATAGTGATTAATGAATAAAATAGTGATTGTAAAAATAATTTAAAAGACTATTAACAATTATATTTTACATTAAAAATTCATATGCTGTACAAAAACAACATAAAACACCAATGGAAATTTGTTAATTATCCATTTGACAATCATTTCATTTTTTTTATGACTTGTTATAACAGTACAAATAAAACCAATCTCACAAATTTAAGTGAAAATTAACAAATAATTGATGAAATTTTAAATGCAATAAATGCTTCCGAATATAATAAATATTGAAATGATGTAAATAAACAGCACAAATAAAATGCTAATTCACCCAAAATTATTACAATAATCAATCTTTAGATCAAATCTGTCTTTATATTATTCACAAAACTCTGATTTCTCTATTTTCATTACTAACAATGAAGACAAATATGCCATTTGAAATATAACATATTTCAATAAAGTTACTGATAAATTATTCTAATGTTTTTAAAAAAATAAATAATAATATGACCACAATGTTAATATAATTTACTGCCAAAAACCTTTTATTTATCAATAATATACAGATGAAACAAGTTTGTAAGAAAACCTAAAACACTTTTGGATTCTTTGAGTCAGATAATAATTATGAAAAATACATCTAAAAGTTAACTATTTTTATGTATTTTTTATATTTACTGAATAACAACAAAATCTGATTTCTATTTTTTGTTATAGTCTGAAATAACAAAGGAGAATTTGTTACATAAAAACAATATAATCTTAAATAATGAGCAAATGAAATTTTCAAAAATAGTCTAAGAATGATGTAAAAATTCAAGATGTCAATATGTCTCTTTAGTCTAACACATATTAAAAAAAGAAATAAACTGATAACATTCTGTACATTCTAGAAAGCTATTTAAATAGTCTCAATAAAATTAAAAATAACTGTGTTTTTTCAAGTAATTAATGAGTTGTTTCATGGCAATTTATAGAAAAATGGCATCCAACACAAAGTGCTGCTTTTAAAGAATCTAGTACATGCACACTGTTTACAGCACCACATCACAGATCACTGCACTTGAAGTGAATCTTTGCAAATTGGATGCTTGGTAACACTTTCACATATATTTGGTCAAAAACATTTTAAATTTCATTGTTTTGGTGGATTTCGAAGTCGCATTGTATAAGGTGAAGCTCTTTGTTGTTGCTGTGCTTGTTGTTGTTGCTGTTTGGCAGCTTGAATTGCAGCTTGTACAACTTGAGCTGTAGTACTTGCACTAGCTTGAACTGAATTTCCTTGAGATGGTGACTGTCCTGCTGCTTGAGTTAAACTAATAGTTGTAACAGGATTAGCTGATTGCTCTGGGACCTGTGATTGTTGTAAAACAGTTGATGCAGCTTGCTGAAATTGTATTTGAACTTGAGTCTGTCCTTGAGGTTGAGTTGTAGATGATGATGATACTCCAGCACGAACTGCTAATGCCACTGCTTGTTGAGGAGTTAATCCAGTCGTTGCAGGAGAAAGCTGTTGCAAAATAGCTGCAGTTGGAGACTGTCCACTGATTACAACAGCTGGAGTACCTTTTAATATTGTAGCAGTTGCATTGCTATTACTGTTTGTTGCCTCTGTACTAACTTGGGTTTTAATAGTATTACTATCTGGAACAGTTCTTAAAGTCTGCATCCCTGCTGCTAAATTTGGAGCAGCTGTCACTACCTAAAAAAGAATTCACAAAATTATTTATTTTAGAAAAATTAAAAAATAAAAAGAATATTATAAAGCAAAATCTGTCTAATTTAAATTTTACAATATACAATTATCTAAAGTATATCTGGAATATCAAACAATATCATCATTTAAAAGAATAGCAGAATGAAACTCATGATTAACAGATGAACTTAATAATTTCAATGAATAAGCAATATATTGCATAAGTAATCTTAATTTAAATAAAATTTTAATTCAAAGCTGTTAAATTTACAAAATTTAGCATGAATTAATATTTAGAAGATTTGTGTAATTGTGTCTGATAAATAATCATCATCTATTAAAATAATAATAAATTTATTAAATAATTAAACACGCAAATTATATTTTGCAACTAAATGTCAAATTACTGAAATATCCGAACTAAAACTTATTTGTATTTTTAACTCTATTTTTTCTTCCATTTTTCTAAATATATCTTAATTATTAAATAGTGTTTTACAAAATCACAATAATTTCACTTATTAAAAATATACTTGATATTAAATACTCTTGTTTTTAATATTTACAATATTATCATCAGATTAATGAGGATTCATTATAAACATTAATTATAAATAATTTAACTGACTTTTATTATTTTATTATGGAAAAATTAAAATATAAAAATAGAATTTTGGCTTTAAATAAAAAATGTGTGTGCACTATGGATCTTAAGTTTGGTAAGTATTTCATTATATGCTTTATTAAATCAATAAATTGTTTGTGTCATGCATTCAATGTAATAGTATTTTGTATAATTATTTGCTTAAATTGAATTTATTTAAATTATTTTGATAATTAACAACAATTATAAAAGTTAAAAATCTAATAATCAAATTTCAATAAATATTGTTACTTTACAAAAAAAAATTAAAAAAAATGGTATTTTTGATTCTCTTTAGTCTCAGATCAAATAGTTTATAAATTTAACAAGATGAATGACAATAATGTGATCATATTTATTATCACTAAAAGTACCAGTACTGTGTCTAGTTTTTCAGATATACAATTTTCTAATATTTATATACAAGCAATTGAATTTAATGTAAATACAGGTAGTTCCTGCCTTTATGAGCTAATTCATTCCAATAGCGAGCTCATTAACCAAAAATCAATTTCTCATAGACATAATATTAAAACCTGGAGTTCCATTCTGGATAAGTTTGACTAAAATAAAATTAAGTAAAGGTCAACAAAATCAATAATATATCATTAAACAATGATTTATTTATCTAAATAAATGAAAATATAGTCTTTAAAATCAAGCAAATTAAAATAATAATAATGAAATTATTTATGTTGTATAAATATTAAAGAATTTTTATTCTTTATTATCATTATTGAAAGATAGGTAGATGCCTAAGGCTGTAGACATTCTGCAACTAATCAGAGTAAAGAAGAAAACCTAAGCATTCATGCTTAGTGTTTTCTTCTTTACTCTGATAAGTAAATGAGCTTTAATATAGATGAACTACTATTTTAGGTACAATCCAGGAATATAAGTTACTTACATAATATGTCAATAAAACCAGAGGGGACACTACATTTGTTTCTTGGCCACCATTTTGAATTTTCTGATTTCAAAGCAGATGATGGAATTTCTGCTACAAAACCAATTTTATTGCATTGTATAGCTATATATATATATATGGGTTTAAATGCCTTTTTATGAATGTTTAGGATTTATTTATTATATAATGTTCATATTTTCTTTAGAATTTATGGCTGCCGATGATTCAGGTGAATTTATATTATATATTAAATGTTTAGAATTTATTTATTGTATTATGTTCATATTTTCAATATTTTGATATTTCTGTAATGTTTAGGGCATTAAGAAGTAAGAAGTAAAGTATTTTTGATATTTCATATTTGAAAAACATGCAAATCCAGGAACTTGTAAATTGAGAACTACCTGTATTTATATTTGACTAAATTTAAAAATCAAAAAATTATTGGGATCCATCATAAAGATCTTTAAAATAGTATATAATATGATATTTCATAAAAAAAATTTAAGTCACCTATGAAATGAATAAGATCAATTATTACATTAAAATTTAAAATAAATTCAATTTTGTATATTTTGATATTTTTTAAATCATCATAAAAAAATTTGGAACAGTATTTTGTATCTTATATAAAAGCAAATTTTGGCCTCTAAAATTATTGATCCAACTGAAATAGGATCAAGCCTTAAACTAAACTATTTTTAGTGAATGCCTTTATGACACAAAATTCAAATAAACTTATGTCATATGGAAATAAGAAAAATTAATAATTTTAAAATTAATTAATTATAAATACATCTTTGAATAGGCTATAATACTAAAAAAAATCCCCCAATTTCAGTCCGATTTTAATTATATTTGGCCAATCTGAGGCTGCTGCTAATTTTGAAGATCTTGCCTTTATTTCATTGAAGAGTTATCATTACCACAAGTAATTATTATAATAGATGGTAATTATTGATTGTATCAAGTTATGAAAATTCATATATTAATTTTTTATTTTATATTAGTACCATCTGAAACAAATATGTTTTAGCAATTATTTGACTTTTTAATTTGTAAAATTTTTAAGGCTTCCTAGCTCTCCTCCTCATCAGATTTTCATCTTTTAAGTTCTTCCTAAATAGAAATTTTTCAGCTGCTATTGTTTATCAGTATAAATTTTTACTATTACTCCAAACTTTAAATTATAGTAATCATAAAAAAATAGAAAGCTAAATAATAATATTAGGGCATTGTTCCTTTTTGTTTTGCTCATCAAATCTATAAGAATTATGGCTTTGAATTCCTTAAGAATACTATAACTATATCATCATTTAATCCTAAGAAAACTTATGAAAAAGCAAAAGAAATAAAAGTGGATAGTTAAATCTTAAAAGGATTCTGTTCTGATCTTTTTTACAAATAATTTCAAGCCTTTCTTGAATAACATAGATCACTTTCTGTTTGGATTATTCTTTGGAATGAAAAATAAAACACAGACAATTCCCAATTTATCAGTGTATTTTTTGCAAAACTATGTAAATAAAAAAAAAGTGTCAGAGTAAAGTATACAGTACTAAAAATAATATCCTATACTGTGACACAAAGATATAACATAAAAAATAGTTATATTAAAGAATGAGAACATAAAGTCACATGGTAAGTAATTGCTTATCATTTTGGAGGATCTGGAATTCAATTCTGAGTCCTACAGCATCAGTTTTTCAGGACAGATCTAAGTCCAGACCAGGCTCATTAAGTAAAATTAACCTAATAAGCCCATAAAACACATGTACATAATCATAAATGATGAAATTAGGAAAAAAATGCTTTTATTTTTGCAATATAGCTTTATCTACTAAGATCATTATATTTTTTGTTTTTAGCCAGGAAATTTTTAAGTACAGATCTATATAAGTCAGAGATTACTTGTAGTTTTAAATGTTAAAACAAAGGTTTGGGATTTAAATAGATAGATGATAGGAAATTAGCAAGAAACTTTGAAATTCTTATTTAAATGGACATTAATATTTTAATGGAATAAGAGAGGTGTAAGATCAAATCCAATATCTTGTTTTAGTTTGTAATATTTGTTTTTATCATTTTTATGTTCTAATAAATGAAAAGAATTAAAACTATTATATACAAAAATACAGTAGCTCCTCAACTTATGTGATTAATTCATCCAAAAAAACTGCCAAAATCTGATATTTGTGAAAATATATGTTGCATATATTATAGTAGTCCTCAACTTACAACAGCCAAAAATTATAATAAAAAATTCATTATTTCAACTATGCTTGCTTGCATATACATAAATATATTGCTTTTGTATATGCATCGCAGCATCATCTTTAGACTATTGCATATTGTTGAAAGGCAAGCAAAGCTTTTCAACAATATGCAATAGTCACTAGTGTGATTCACCCATTTCTAACTTATCACAGCCTTTGATACATTAGTTGCTAATCAGCAGTCGAAATGTTTATTTCTCTCATCGTAACACTATCACATCCAGTAAGAGAATCCAGTAAATACTAACTGATAAAAATTTCTTAAATTTTAAAATTTTTCTTTCTCAATTTTATATTTATGTATTTAATTGTATATGTGCTAATATATAATTTATACATTTTTAACCATTTTAAGTTAAATAAAAATCTAATTTATGAAAATATTAAAACAGAAATCAAACAAATCAAGAATTAAAAATATTAATACAAAAATCAAACAAATCAAGAATTAAAAAAGTCTTCGACTTATATCAGAATCGACTTACGATGGAGACATTGGAATGGAACCCCATTGTAAGTTAAGGATTACCTGTATTCATCAACAGATATTTTAAATATATTTTAAAATAGATTTATATAGGTCATCAATCCATGAAATATTTTATGAGATAGGTGAAGAATATCTTATAAAACATAAATCTCTAATTATAAATTTCTAGATTTCAAAACTCCTTTGAGATTATGGCAATGATAAGATATCCAACATAAAAATTAAGCTGATAATAAATATCTTATTATTCTATCAGCTGAATTTGATTTAGATTCTTTTTTTTACAATATAAATTTCTTTTAATTTGTTTTTGATATATGAATAATAATGATAATGATGATAAAATATATTCAGATTACTGATTCATCATCAATTTCTGATAGATTTACTGAATCTGGTTAATTTTAATCTCTTACAGCGATGTCTTAAACTTCTTATTCATACTATTAAAAATGCAGCACAGGTAGTCCTTGACTTACAACAAATCGCATTTATGACAGCCAAAAATTATTACTGAAAATTCTTTAATTCATCTTTGCCACTTGCATATGCATACATATATCACATTGCTTTTGTATGATATATATGATATATATCATATGATATATGATATATGATACATGTGTATGATATATGATACATATATCATATATCACAGCATTGCTGGCAAGCAAAGCCTTATTATTGTATCTCTTCCAATGATCTATGTGATCTCTTTGTAACTCAGTCATGTCCAGTAAGAGAAATAATACTACCGATGAAAATTCCAATGTAAAAAAAAGAAGGCGAGGAAAGCTTTAAGTTTAATCATTTTAAGTTAAATAGAAACCTAATTTATGAAAATATTAAAACAGAAATCAAACAAATCAAGAGTTAAAAAAAGTCCTCAATTTGCATTGAAGATGTTGGAATGGAATCCCGTCATAAGTCAAGGACTACCTGCATACTATTACATTAATATAATGTAATATGTTTAATATAAACATATATATATATAAGATCGGAAGAGCGGTTCAGCAGGAATGCCGAGACCGATATCGTATGCCGTCTTCTGCTTGAAAAAAAAAAAATAGTTGATACTGTTGGTTTAAATGTTTTTGCGTCAACGTTTCTTCAATAATGGAATATCAGCATTAAATTTCATAGAAAATAAGTCTGGTTCTATAATTAGGTGAACTTAGGCAATCGCCTAGGTGTAGGCGGCCGGATGCCCGAGGGTAACGCGTTGGTGTACCACGCAGGAAGACCCGGGGGCGGCATTTCCCGAAAAATTTTTTCGGGGTGCTGGGCAGGGGCCCTGCAATCCCCTCTTTCACCATATCCTCCACGGGTATGGTGAGGAGGACCAGTT
>AYEL01078617.1:0-58641 GCA_000484575.1 Olivierus martensii
ATTTTACAATTATTTAAATATTGATAAAATTTATTTTGAATATAATCAGTTAAAACATTTTTAATTTTAATATGAAAAAGTTTATAAAGATATTTCAATACTTAATAATGTTATTATAATACTTTTATATTTTTCTTTTGTATAGGGAAATGTTTCTAAATATAATACTATATTTATTTGAAAGAAAATTTTCTCATTTAAATTTAAATTTAATTGCCCATTTAAAATATTAATTTGTATTACTTAAAAAAAAAATTTAATAATTTTAGATAAGTTGTCACTAAAAGGTGAACTTTAAACCTGAAAGTTTCAATTGGGAACAAAATGAGACAAAATATTATATTCCTATTCTATTAAGACTTTATTCACAGACATTTTTATGTCAGGATCTAGATAAACATTTCAAATGTTTAACAACAAATAAATATGATGAAAATCAATTTTTCATTAAATCTTAAAAATTAAAATAATTGACTACTGATCCCAAAAAAATTTGTTGAGTACAAATAAGATTCTGATTTGTTGTAATCCATACAGAGTAGATTTTTTTTGGTTATAAATTTACAGAATTTTTTATGAATAGTAGTGCTATGGCAATTTTAATAACAACAATTATTTTTATTTACAATAACTTATTAATTATAATTAAATGAGCCACTGTTATTAGGATAAAAAAAATTAATGGACTTCTTATCTATGAAGATTTTACAATTATTGACATATCTTTTTGCAAAGTTTGTTCTTAGTAACATATAACAAAAATGTAAGGAGACACAATATTCCATAATGGTAATTTTTAATTTTTAAGATTTGATGAAAAATTGTTTGTCATCTAATTTATTGATTTTAATACTGAGAGAGAGAGAAAATATGCTTTATTTTGGCCTGGCACTTTTGTGCCTTACACAATACATATTTTTCAATACTGTTTCAGATATATTTCAAGTGTATTTTGTGCCAAGAAAAGGGGAAAATACTATTAAAAAATTGAATTTTTTTAAAATAATACTTGTATGGTAATAGATTGATGAGGAATACAAAACATTTGAAATGCATATCTCAATCCTGTGGATAAAGATCTTATATTCCTATTCCATTAAGAATCTGTCTTGTCTTGATCCCAATCGAAACTTGTAGGTTTAAAGTTCATTTTTTAGTGACAACTTATTTATTTAAAAAACTATTCCCATGATCATCTGTACATTAATGATTTTTTTTTATATCTGGATTTATTTAATTTCTAGTTTAAGCTTTACTGTATTAATTCAGCTAAAGTAAAAAACTTTATTTATAAATTCTTTTTTATTGTATTAAATTAAATTCATAATTATAAGAAATATAGTCAAAATATTAAGATAAAATATGGATTAAATTGATGTATTGAAATTAGTTCAATATAGGCACTCTCTATTTATCTAAATTAAATTTTAATAAAATTTATGATAGATAAATGTTTAAAAAAATCAAGTTAAAAATCTTTGACATAAAAAATATTTTTAAAATCATCTTTATACTTTAATATGTAATACAAAACTAATTTTATATGATACTGATACAGTAATGATTATGATATCATCATCATAACAGTTGATATCATACAAAGTTATCATATATCATAATAATCACAATATAATATATTTAATGCTCTTAAATTATTACATAATTATTTTATGGTAAAATAGTAATGTAAATAAACTTATGTAATAATTCCAAGAATGCAAGTTTTATATAAATCAAAAATGTGTGTCTTTCATTATCTTCTACCAAAATCTAACAAAAAACTGGATCAACAAAATCCAGATTATTTTATGCAAATTGGAAATATTAAGAGGCTTACTATTATGTTACATAATAAGAATAAAACATTTAATTCTTAAAATGGATGATTTTTTTATATGTATTTATTAATTCTATTAAAATAATTTCAGATCTGTAACTATTAAAGTATTCTTTAAGATAGTTTGGTCAGATCCTTTAAGAATACAAAATATTCTTAAAGGATCTGGCCAAACTTAAATCATAAATGGTAATTATCAAAACAAAGCAAAAAGTCTATATAAACATATCTGGAAATGTTTCTTTTTTGAGATAAGAGGGTGTAAAAGCATACAATTTGATAGGCTTATTAGTCTCATGATGGCTGTAGTAAATTATAGTTTGCAATAAGTATAACAATTTATAAATGCTGGAAATAACCTATAATTTTGCTTTCTTTTGTAGGGAATATATATATAACCTATGCTTTTATACTCTATGTTATCTTAGAAAGGAAACATTTCTGGACTCATGTTTATATGGACTTAATGCTTTATTTATTATTATCTGCTGTATTATCTTATTTTTTAAATATAGCCAGACCTTTTAGGAACATCCTGCATATTATACTATAAGTAGAGCTGTTAACTATATTAATATACAGTGGTACCTCGGTATATGTTCGTTTTGGAATAAGTCCAACTCTGTATACATCCTGTTTGGATGCAAAAAATTTTGCTTAGTATACGACCTTAGTTTGGAATATGACCGACTTGAGTGCTAGAACTTGTATAAATCTGTTGTGTGTTCTCTTAAAAAAACATTCCTCATATAAAAATTATAACAAGTCGTAATAAAATTAACTGAAATGACCAGACAATGTCATATTTCCAAAACATCCTGAGGAGAAGGCAGAAGAGAAGTTCTTTGGACAGATTATTTAGTAAAAGTCAAATGTGGCGAACCTCAACAAGGGAAAAGAGACAGAAAATAGAAAGAGAAAAAACACCAGAATTTCAGTTCCTAAGTTTTATTAGAAGCGTATTCTTCTTCTAAACAATAACATCTCCTCCTCCTCCCTTCTCAGCACTATCCTAGTAGGCACTCGACTTTTCTCAGCAAGATTGTGAGGTTAAATTTTCATTTATTTAATCTACTGTAATTGCTTTTGCATTTATGTATTTTAATATTAACCAATGTTTAAATTATTTTATACAACCCCCTCAATGTATAATATGCCAATAATAATAGGATTTTTTTCATGGGAATGATTAATCATTTTCCTTTTATTTCTTATGGGAAAAATTCGTTTGGTATAAGTCCAAAGATCTGGAATGGATTAAAGACATATATCGAGGTACCACTGTATATTAAAATACACAAATTTATTTTTATTTTCCAATTTCCTTAATTTAAAAAAAAAAAACATTTATTTAGTATTTGGCAAATTTAATTTTTAATATTTATGATCTATTTCTTAGGAATTTCATGTGAAAAGTCAAAGTATTATTCTAGGGTAATGAAAATTTATCATAATATATGTTATAGATTATTATTATTGTTTCAAATATATGAATATCAAACTTAAAACATATATTAAAATTTTTGAAAAATTCAAATTGTACAAAAATTTAGACAATTTTGCTGTTGTAATTTTTTTAGCATGTAAATATGTATCAAAAAGTAGAGATAAATAGAATTTATTAGTTATTAAATTTCTACTTATTGATACATTTGATTTTACCATATTGAAATGTTGTACTAATAACACAATAAATATCTAGACAATTAAAATTACTTAATTATTTAACATGTTATTAGCACAGTATTTCAATCCCATGAAACAATCAAAAATATTTGCCTTATAATTTGATATTTATTTTAGAAACACAAATATAAGTCAAAACTAATTCGTTCAATCTATAATATATATTATACAATATTGTATATACAATGAGTTTAATACTCTGTGTTTGGTAAAAGCATAATTTTCAAATTTCAAAATTTTGATTTATAAATGAATTTCAGGAATGGGCTATGCACAAAACTAGAGATGCATCTGTATTTCAAAATTTGAAGTAATTGCTTCACATTTTATGTTTTTAATATTCAAAATATTTTTTTCTTTTTAACAATCATTTATATCTAAATTCTTTAACCAAATGATTTTTGCATTTCAATTAAACTGGTTTAAATTTACTAATATTTTAAATTTTATAAATTCAAAATCAATATATAGACAGTCCACACTTACATAGATCCATACTTACGTAGAGATTCGAAGTTTTCTTCTCTTAATGTTTTCCAAACGGATGATTTGCTAATGTGCAATTTATGCGCGATTGAGGTGCAAGAAATTGTGGGTTTTTCAATTACTGACATGCAAATCGCAAGTTTTACTTCCTTTGGTAAAGCTCGACTTGGGTGATGAACGGGTATCAAACCTGGATTGGCATTCCCATCTTTTTGGAATTTCTCAACAACAGATTTAATTGTAGAGACGGATGGAATAGGTCTTCCAGGGTACAGCACCGCAAAATGATCTCTCATGCGCCTATAGGATAAGCCTGAATTACGTGCCCGAACCATCCATACTCGTTCAGTAACGTTGTAAATAATATTCGGCATTTTTAAAAATGTTCGAATTGCGGCACGTCTGCGTTTCTACGCTGTCGCTATAGCAACAACAGAATTTCTGTTTCTCGCACATCTTTTGATGTAAATTTTCAGTGATTTATTTTCAAATGTGTAATTACACCAGAATTAAAATCCAATAATCTTGTGTGTTAAATCGTTTTTTGTTTCTTGGATGCAATAATAAATAAATATCGTTAGAATTAAAAATATAAAATAAATTTTCGTAGCGAACGATTCCTGACGTGATAGATGCATCAAAATTGGCTCGATGCCAAAAATCAGAGTGTTCGGTTTCAAGAAAAACACCCGGTATATAATATATTACATACTTCTAATATGTAGTTTCCAGTTTTAATATCTTAAATATTGCTAATTTCCTTAAATGATGTCCGTTTTCCCCACTGTTACATTATATTATACATGTATTTGCCATTTTATAATTAATAGTAATCATTCCTAAATATAATTTTGATTTAATTTAGTGATATTCATTAATTTAAATGAGATACTGTGGATAATATTGTATATATTATAAACTATTCTGCAATATGCTCTATTTATAAGAAGAGTTTTTTAAACATTAAACTATTTATGATTGAAATGCTATTTGCTGATTTTAATTATATTTTCTTTTAACTTTTATAAAAAATAGAAATATTTTAGTTATTTTATAGTAATAAAAATAATTAATGTGATAATAAATATAATCCAGCGTACTATTTATAATTCCTATTTAAAAGAGAAAGCTCTTAATGACTTCATTTATGCTATAAATTATATATATTTGGCTTAATAATTAGGTGTAATTCTGATTTTAAAAAACTAACTACTTTCCTCAATTCTCTTCAAATGATTCAGTTATTCCAAGTGAAAATACCAGAAATGAAAATAATTAAATATTAAAATTATTTTTTTATTAAAGGACATAATTAATTTCTAGAAACTTATATTTTCTAATATCATAAGCGGATATTGTAAATTAATTCGTTAAACAAATTTACTTATCAAATGTTGGCAGCTTTTCTCATTAATTAAGAAGTTGATAAAACTTGCGACTTTTAATAAACAAAGTAGCCAAATATAATTATATATTTGGCTTATTAATTAGGTGTAACTCTGTTTAAAAAACGAACTACTTACTTGAATTCGCTTCAAATGATTCATTTATTCCAAGTGAAATTACCAGAAATGAAAATAATTAAATATTAAAATTATTTTTTATTAAAGGACTTAATTAATTTCTAGAAACTTATATTTTCTAATATCATAAGCGGATATTGTAAATTAATTCGTTAAACAAATTTACTTATCAAATGTTGGCAGCTTTTCTCATTAATTAAGAAGTTGATAAAACTTGCGACTTTTAATAAACAAATTATTGATAATTTTACTTAAACAGATAAGAAAATTCTGCAATGCAGAAATCCTAGAAATTGGTTAAATTATTAAATTTTCTGTGATTTTCATACACTTTTCTTTTGTACATATTTTCTCGTAATTTTTTAAAAAGTTTAATTAATGTTTTAATAGAGGTGATGGAATTTTATTTATATAGAAAAGTAAATTTCATCCTTAGTAATTCAAATTCTAAAATTTACAAGTGAAATTCTTTTGTAAAAATGACGTTTCCTCTCACAAAATGTATTAAAGAAAATTAATAACAAAAATTAATTAATTAAGTTATTTTATGTTAAAATATAGATGAAATTTTATTTATATAGAAAAGTAAATTTCATCCTTAATAATTCAAATTCTAAAATTTACAAGTGAAATTATTTTGTAAAAGTGACGTTTCCTTTCATAGATATTACTCCAGAAAATGAATTAAAGAAAATTAATAACAAAAATTAATTAATTAAGTTATTTTATGTTAAAATATAGAATTTTTTAAAATAAAAAAATTTTCAAGTTTCCTTTCTGTTACTTCCTTAATTCAGGGAGGATGTTATTAATTACATCCGATGCTTGATAAAAATTAGTATACAGTCAAACCTCTTTAAGCCGCCACCATCGGTTCGAAGGTCCTTTCTGGCGTTAGGGAGGAAGTTATTAATTACATCCGATGCTTGATAAAAATTAGTATATACTAGAAATTACCCGCTCATATAATTGAGCGGAAATATACTGTTGTGATCTAATCTTATAATACTTTATACAGTATAACAGCATATTGTGTAATAATAGCTTATCTTGCAAATTTATTTACTATATATTTTATTAAGCATTAGTTCAAAGCGATTTATAGAGGGGCGGCTTAAAGAGGTTTGACTGTGTATTTGCTTATTAGAAGGTATAGCTTTACTAAACGAATTTATTTTCGTAAACATAACTCAGATTAAAGAGCAGTCGGAAGAGAAGAGAAAAAATATGAAGAATTTAATTGCAGCCGTATTTTTGTTTGCTCTGTGTTGGAGTGTTGAAGCCTTTACCTCAGAAGAAACTCAAGAAATCGTTTGCTGTAATGTTATTTTCTTTGTTTTGTTTATTTTTATAATTACGAAGCACATTTTGTGTCATTTTCGTGTAATGCTTTGTTAATATTTTTACAGCCATTCCTGATAAATATTTGCTGAGATTCGTCGGATGCGCGTCCGATAAAAGTCCAGTACCATTTCAAAAGGTGAGAAACATGTTACCATTTACAGGCTGCTGTATTAATTAGAAATTAATAACTTTTTTATATTAATAATTTATAATTTAATGGTATTTTCCAGTTTGCTGACGCAGTACATGAATGTGTTGATGAATTTTATGAAACTAATGGAAAATCAGATTCCTTTGTATTATTCATGTGCGGCGATGTGCAAAACAACAAAGATGTAAGATCTTTAGACTTCAGCTGAAAACTTTCTTAGACTATTTATGTTATCGTAATTTTTATAATTAGGTTACTGTTTTACTCTATTACAGTAGTTGATAAATTATTGTAATCACTTCTTGAATAATTTATTATAAATTTGTTTACTTGTTTGTACTATTTTTATTTCTTTTAAATTATTTGTATAATTTAATTGTGCCCATTTTATTTTTAGGTGGAGAAATGTTTGAGTAAAAAGACAGGGTTAAGATACGAATTTTTTAAAATTCATTTAATCCTTATTAGAAAAAAAATTAGTAATTCTAATTCTTTTCACAGGAAATTCAAGACCCAACAGAGGCTGAAACTGTAGCATTTGTGGCCGGAGGTATAAGCTGTTTAGCTAATGCAAAATGAAGAATTATACGAATTATACGGATTAACATTTGTGTAAAAAAATGTCGAGAAATTCTTTTTAAATATCATTCTGTAATTATCACTTATAATAATTTTCTTCTAGAATTTCTTCATTGTGATATTTGCAATTTTTTAAAATAATTAATGTGATTAATATCTGTGCTATAATAAATAAAACTAAATTTGAAGCATTAAAAGTTTCCTTCTTATTAAAAATTATCATAGATAAATATTAATACCAGATTTTATATTTTACTGCAAGAGATATTTGTTATAAAATTTTAGATTTTGATAATTAATGAAAAGTAACGTGCCTTTAAATTGAGAATAAAGCTCATTTTACTCAATGACTTTTTAATAGATATGATCAGGGAGATGTACATCAGGGCTGTCCAACCATGATCAGCGGGCCGCATGCGGCTCAGTGCTGTTACGAATGCGGCCCAACATAAAATCGTAAACTTCCTTTAAATCATTGAGATTGTTATGTACTTAATAAAACTTTTTATTATTTAAATATCTATTTACATTTCCTTTCCATTTCTTGCAATATTTCTTATTTAACTGATTAAGGGTCGGTTCCACCAACATCGTATAACACTACTGTCAGTAAACGACATTGTCAGTGTAACAGCGATCAGTAACAACAGATCGTTCCATCGCAACTTTTGTTAGCGATGTTTCGATTGTTATTGATGTTCCTGGTAAAATGCCTATTGGTCAAATTAAAGCACGTGGTAAGAAATGACAATGATAAAATGCCTATTGGTCAAATTAAAGCACGTGATAAGAAATGACACTAATAACAACACGTGACAAGACAAGATGGCTAGTGTTAAAAGTAAACATCGTTAGTCTGATAATTCAAAATAATTTTAGATGGTGAATTTTCCGAGATATATGATTTGTTAATAAAGATGAGATTGCTATATTTGTTATAAATATCTTCTCGAATATTTGTTGGAAAAGGAAAATATGCGATTCATTAGTAAAGAATTATCTCGAAAACAACCGTATATCTCGGAAAATGCACAGTTCCTTTGAAAAATTAATTCATGTAATTTGCTATCTGTACTATTTCTAAGAAGCCCAGTATGAAGATAATATTCATGCATGCATTATTAACAACTTATTTTAAAATGATTAATCACGTCGCATGTATAATTATAAACTGATAATTTGAAAAGCAAATAAAATTCACTAATTATTAAATTCAGATATTCAAATTTGTTTTGTTTTTGTAGTTTTTACGATTATTATTATTAGCATAACAGATATATCGGATTAAAGTAGGTTTTGCTGTGTTTGAATACTCTGACATCGATCTTAATAGTGATCCAGACCAATGTTACATATTGACATCACTGTTAGGCTTAACAATGATTGGCGGAACAGAATTTCCCTAACACCACTGAGTGATACCGTTGTTAAAGTAACAATGCAATGATGGAACTGGCCTAACACTTCTTCACCTGTTCAATGATTAAAAGAAATTTATGAACGAAAAGAAATTAAAGACATGTTTTCTTATTTGTCATGATGGATATCATGTATTATTTATTAACTTCTTTGATATACAACTAACGTTAGAATTAATATATTTTATGCGCTGCCCAAGACCATTTTTTTTTTCTTCAAATTGAATTTATTAACTTATTTGATATACAACTATCGTTAGAATTAATATATTTTATGCGCTGCCCAAGACCATTTTTTTTTTCTTCAAATTGATAATGTGTCCAGGAATTTTATGAAAATAATAGAAAATCAGATTCCATTCTATTGATGACCTGTGTCGTTGTGCAACAGATTAAGAATTTTAGACTTCTGTCAACTCCACACAGGGGAGTTTCAGGCCATAAACTGCATTAGCAGCGAAGCTGAGTAGAACATTAAGCGAAGTAACTCAAACTTAAAATAAGTCGCGAGATTTTAGCGCCAACAATGTAATAGTGATTGGTGGCAAAACTAACAAACGTAGTGCCTGCAAAAAAGCTTTTTCTTAAATTTATTTTAGTATTATAAATTTAAGGTTCACAAATTCAATTTATTTTCATTAAAATATACCTAACTGCTTATGCATAACACTTACAATCCAGGAAAGGTTTATCAAGAAGAAGCAAGTAAAGTAATTTCGTTCGTCGTTATCTAAGCCTAGTTTGTCTACTTCGAAGTTGACATTCGAAGTAGATTAATTAGATAACGCAAACGAAATTACTTTTCTTACTTCTTCCTGATAAAACTTTTCTAGATTCTAAATGCTATGAATAAGCAGGTAGTATACTTTTAAACAAAATATTCAGACAGCAAACAACAGGACAAGGATAACGGCAAACGATTAATTTCGCTATCAACCGCTAGGATCCCTGGTCAACGACGCTACTAATTGCATCATTGAGGTTGGTCCGCTTAATATTCTATTCAGCTTTGATTACCAGATAATAGTGAAATATTTAGGCCTGCTTAGAGAGGGATTAACATTACAATTATTCCTGGCGCTTTGTTTTCCCTCCAATACAATTTAGTATTCAAATTCAATGGAGAGGAAAAACAAGTGTATAAACCTCAGGATGGTGTGGAAAAAACAGGCAGTCAGACACGAGAATTAAGAGAGTTGACACTAGAGGATAGAAAAGAGGAACGAAGATCGCACGGAAGGCAGCTCGAGTGGGCTGGATTGCATGGCTCCCAATTTAGTGTATTCCTGGATCTAGCAATAAGAGCTTCCATCGTGATTCTCCGTGGAAGTAGATTTCAGAGAGGTTGTACAGAGTTTGACAGGACAATGGTGGAGTTCTGGGACTTTCCGAGTCGAACTTTTATGTCATTTCTTCTGTGGGCGCTCGCGGTCACTCTCCCGGAATTTTAATAGTCTCATTTCATCGCAAGTGATATCATTCAGTCTCTCCAGAAGGACGTTTAGTTTTGTACTTCACATTGTGTTTTATATGTTTTTAAATAAACCTGTACATAATAAAACCATTGGTAAATCCGTAGAAGTGCCCTTCGACAAACGAACCATTCAAGTCTATGAAAGAACTGGACACAAACACATCACAAACTTAATTACTTCTCATGTGAAAACATTTTTTAGATTTATTTAAGTTTTCGACATTTTATAAATTTTTACTCGAATTTCTGTTACATGAGTGGATAAATTACTGTAATCATTTTCTGAATAATTTATTATAACTTTGTTTACTTGTTTGCAGTAAATTTATTTCTTTTAAATTAATTATATAATTTAATTATATCCATTTTATCTTTAATACAAAATCGTTTGATTAAGAACTATCGTGAAACAATTTGCTGCCGTTTTTGATATCTGTGACAGTATGCTTGGCGATGTTCAAAAATACGTCCACGATATCTTGCCTGTGTACGTGGTATCGTATATTACAGCTGTCGTTGTTAAAATAGAGTACCATATTACGGATTATACAGGCTGAAAATGTAAAATTGATGTCTGCAACGGGTCGTCGGAAAGATGGAAGAGCTCCTCGGTTTCTCGCAACGGTCTCACGCATTCGTGAAACAATTTTCTTCTTTAATGAAATGTCTGTTCGCTTTTGTGACCCGAACGTTTTTCTTGCTGCAAACTTTCCGTAAATGAGTGGAAGGGAGTGTAAATACTGTTTACTGAATGTAAAATGAAGAACTATCAATTATCATTAAGCAAAGAATTAATTTTTGATTTCAAAGTTGTTCAGATATATTTTTTAAATATTATTCTCTATGTAGGCCCTACTGCATTTTAAAATTTTCTTCATTCAAATGTCTTTAATTTTTCTCTAATAATTATTGTAACTAATATTAGTATCAAGATAATAGGCTAAACTAATTTGAAAGCATTAAACTTCTGTCTGTTAATAAAATTCTCTCAGAGATAAACATGAATACCTAATTTATATTAGGTAAGAATTATTTTAAAAATTAAGGATTATTTTTAATTAATGATGGGTGAGATGCCTTTAAAGTGAAATTCATTAAAAATTCATTACAAAGGATTTTTTAATAGTTTTGCTCATTTCGCTATATCAATAACACTATGGAGCAATGACATCGCTAAATGAAATCATAAAAGAGAGTACTCTGTTTTAATGTATACCTGAAGGTATAACTAATAATGATGTCATCGAATAATTTTATCTCGTGACATCAATTGTTATGATAGAAACAGACCTGAAGAAAGTGCACTTCATTATATATAAAGCAATAAATTGAGAAGTGGAGTAATTTCTTGATAAAAAAATTCCGCGACTAAACTGAAGTTCCTGTTTATTGAAGACACGACTTAATTCTTCCTGTCATCATTAGAAGAAAATACTTCAGATTTATTTTATTATTTTTATTTATTCTCTATAGGAATGCCTCCGAACTTTTACTCTAGACCCATGGTTCCCAACGTGGGGTGTATGCCCTGTAATGCCCGACGGCCCGCAGGGCTGAGGACGATGTTGACAGGCGTTGGCCTGAAGTGCGGTGAGAGACGTGCGTAAGGATGGGTAATGAGAGTCGGCAGATAAAACAGAGATTACATTCAACAAGAACAACTTCCTTTATTTAAGAGAGAGATTTTTAAACATTTTTCTCTTGACTAAAGAGAAGTACCTGTAAAAATTCCAAAGCTGACGACGATGATAGGATGGTGTCGAACACCAACACGAACAGTTTTTAGTCCAAATATTAAAGTCTTTAGTCCTTAACACAATGTCTTTGATGTCTCAATTATTCACAGAAGTCGTAGACGATCGATATCCGTAATCTTTCTCCTTTTCAGTGCTAGAAAATGATGGCGTAAGATTAATGGATGGTATTTCCAGGCCGTGGACGAATCTTAGTCATTAATCGGAAAAAATTCCGAGAAGATCGTTCGTCACGTTCTGGCGAATAAGGCGGCTTGGACGGGAAACAAATAAAATTTCACAAGAAAATGGAGGAAGGTGGAAGACGGATAGCTTCAGAAACCAGCGGACAATGGTTGGTGTGACGGAGGTGGACGTAGAGAATCGTTCGTCACGTTCTGGCGAATAAGGCGGCTTGGACGGGAAACAAAAAAAAATTCACAAGAAAATGGAGGAAGGTAGAAGACGGATAGCTTCAGAAACCAGCGGACAATGGTTGGTGTGACGGAGGTGGACGTAGAGCAAACAGTGGACGGTAGGACAAGCGTAGAAGAGAACCAAGCGTCGATTGAGGGCGGCGCGGGCTCTTAATTACTCGTGACCTTTCTGACCTTATTCCCGGGCTGAGAACAAGATGTTTACCTCCCGAACGTTTGTCGAGTCAGGAGTCGGATTCGCGACTGAACGGAGGACATCTGACTTAAACATTCTCAGCGATTTATTGTTATTGTGGACGAAGGTCTACATATCGATCGAACTGTCGTTGTATTTCTTTTCGCGTTTGTTTTAATAAACGTCTCTCCTTTCCTTGGAATTTCCGATTCTGTCTCCGTTCGGGGGGCTAATTCATGACCCCACAGCCCCACAAGGGGGAAATTCGAGAATGAGTTATTAACAGTGAATTTTTTGTATTCTTTATGGTTCTAGGGCCTCATATACAGTATATAAATATATATTGTCATGTACATATTTTTAAAATTAAAATCAGGATATACAAGGCGATTTTGAAACTTTATTTGCTGTTTTTTCATATCACTTCATATTATTATTATTTTTTATAAATTTCTTAGTGATTTCTTCTTCAGTGCTTCAACTGTCCTTTCCTTCTTTTATTTTTCTCTTTCGTGGATACCATGTTCTTTAGAAACTTGTTTAGACCAAGTTAATGGCTTTTTAGACTATCTCCACATGAATAGGTGTTCACTTTTTGAATAATAAAAATTATATGTCATGGGGGCATCAAGATTTTTTTTTATAAGTGAATATTTTATTTCTCTCAACTGGTCTTTCTCGAAAGTAATTTCTTTTAACTCTTTTAATTGTCTATCCTACCTTATGACTGATTACAACTTTTATTTAGTTACCATTAACTGATATTACATTAAAAATATAACAATTTATAACCAAATAGATATGTTAACAAGGGTTTATTTTATAAGGGAATATTTTATTTCTCTCAACTGGTCTTTCTCGAAAGTAATTTCGTTTAATTGTCTATCCTACCTTATGACTGATTACAGCTTTTATTTAGTTACCATTAACTGATATTACATTAAAAATATAACAATTTATAACCAAATGAGTGTAGTTATCTTCAAAATATATAATTATATTTATTGCTATAAATAAATAAACTGATTGAAAAAACACTGAAGAGATAAATTAATATTATACATTCCTATGCTTAAGATCTGATTTGTTCTAATTTGATTTCTTATTTATTTAAAAGTAATGTAAAATAATTTAGAAAAAGAGAAATTCAGATTGAAAGGAAAGATAATATATGATTTCTGAACATTTATTGCTATAAATAAATAAACTGATTGAGAGAAACACTGAAGAAATAAATTAATATTATGCAGTTCTAATTTGATTTCTTATTTATTTAAAAGTAATGAAAAATAATTTAGAAAAAGAGAAATTCAGATTGAAAGGAAAGATAATATATGATTTCTGATATCTGATATGATTACATTCTGAATACACAATTCTCAAAAATTTCACAAGATACCTTCATGATTTTGTGAATTTGATTTCTGAAAATGCATAGCACCATTTGATTAAACATCATGAGAAACTTCTAAACAGACAACATATATCAACGATAACTGAGGAAAGAAAAGATACAGAAGTTCAAATTTTACAGAATAACTGATATTATATCATTTTCAACATATATCATACCATAAGAAACTTCTAAATAGACAACATAGCCTATATCAACGATCACTGAGGAAAGAAAATATACAGAAGTTCAAATTTTACAGAATAACTGATATTATATCATTTTCAACATATATCATGCATGTTTAATTGTAACTACAAATATTATGTAGTTCCACCTTAAAGTTGATTGCATGATTCAGACAAAAATGGGAGTAACAGTGAGCACATTTGTAGAAATGAAAAGATAGACAATTGGATTCGTGACATGTCTCACTAGTATTGAAATTGAAGCAATAATCAAAATTGGAATAAATATGTTCATTCGCCTTCAAGCTATCCAGTTTTGTAGAAAGAGTATTGGATCATATTTTGGAAAATTTGAGCTGTAAATTGGGAGTGAGTGAATTTCTTCAATTTCAATACTTGTGAAACATGTCATTAACCCGATTGTCCATCTTTACCTTTATTCAATATGCTCACTATTTCTCCAATTTTTGTCTGACCTACACAGAGTACACCAATAGTTGCAATGAAACATGTACTAAATCCTTTAAAAATGATATAATACCATTTATTCTATGAGTTTGACCTGTAGCTTTCATCTGATCATTGGTCCGCCGATAAATTTTGCCTATTTAAAAGTTTCTTAAAGTGCTTAATCAAATAGTGCTATGCATTTTCAGAAATCAAACTCACAAAGTCGTGAAGGTCTCTTATCAGTCTATTGAAATACTCTATATCAGCGGTCTTCAAACTATTTTGAGGCGCGGAACCCCTTTACAGTTTTATATGTTTCAACGGAACCCTTAAGAAAAATTAATATCAAATTACTACTTATGTGAATTTTAGAATGCTAAAAAAGTAAATTAGTAAAAAATACTTATTTTCATTGTTCATTTATTATAAAATTACAAAAATAAAACACAAATGCAAAGTTAAAGAAAATTAGACAAAATTACATAAAACAAAATTAGATTTCATACTAATGGGTGGAGTGAGCCTGTTTTCCCTTGCATAATATATTAAAATAATATATTAAAAAAAATATATTAAAAAAAATATTTGTTATTTGTAGACGCATCTCATTTTCTGCATCGAGCCTATTTCTGTATTTTGTTTTTGTTTACTTATATAAAGAAATACTTGGGCATGGCCCACGGAACCCAGGGTTTCGCGGAACCCAGTTTGAATACCGCTGCTCTATATAATTGCAGGAGAAAGAATATTTGAAAAAACGAATATTTAAAAAATTTTTATGAACCTATTATAAGATTTCTTTTTCTTATAAATTTCCTCATGCTTTAAATTACCGAAATGCATAAAAGCTAGTAGTACAATAAATTTTGATTTATATAATTCATAAATTGAATATCCATATCGGAAAATTCAAGATATTGCAATTAAATTTCAAAGAAAACACAAATGACAAGAATATGAATGATAGTTCTACAAATATCTCTTAAAATTGCAATTTATCGATTATTCATAAAATAACGGATTTCTAATATAGCCATACCAAACATTCATTAACTTTTATGGATATGTCAGTTATATAAGGTATAATTTTTTAATAGCGAAAGAGACAGAAAACAGAAAATCTTACTGAAGTAAGTCATATTATTACTGCTTTAAAAGAAATAAATTAATTCTAGTGTACGTTTTATCGCAATTTTAAACTAAAAGTACAAAAACTAATTTAGATATTGCTGATACTTTTATTTTAATTATTCAAAACAGGCAAACTTATTTGCAAGGAATCATTAAAAATTTCTAATATATATTTTTTTTGAATTAATAATAATTTTTATAATATACTCTTTTTCTATAGTAATTTTTAAATAAAATATATACTAGAAATATTATAATATAAATTTATTGCTTATTTATTGTTGATTTTTATTATTAAAATTATAATTTTTTTGTTTCGTAGATTCATGACACACTCCGATATATAAGAATTATTCATAATATGGCATTTTTAATGAATCAAAGTATAAAAACGATTTCAGTCACTTCACTGAATGAACCTATAAGCGATGAAACAATCATTTGCATTAAAAATTCTTTACAAAATTTACAAACTGTTCTTAAATTTGACAGTATAATCAATATCACATGCAGTCATAGTTCCGATTACAAAACCAATAATAATATTCGGAATAAGGTAATATTAGCGTTTATAATGGTTTTCGCAATGTTGTCTTGGTTAGTGGTTATTTCTATACTACCAGTAGAGCAAACTCTGCCGTACTGTTCAGGCTATATATATAAATCCAATATTGATCCTTTCATTTTTAAATTCTATATGTTTTCTCTTGGCAGTTGGGGACTTTTCTATATCTCTTATCTATTATTCGCAACAATCAAAAATTTCGAATTCCATTGTCATGATGATGAAATTGATGAAGAAATGTTGCGTAAATTAAATAAAATTCATTTATTTTTCACAAGAAGTTTCATATGTCTTGCTCTTGGGTTAGATATCGTTTTCCCTGTATTTGTAATCACAAAACGTTATCCAATTATGGCAGAAGATAGCGGTGGTTTTTTAGCTGGTTTCTGTGCAGGTTTTTTTGTCTTCAGTATAATATGGATTTCTATCCTTACATATTTTATGATATCAATACTGTCACTCTTAATGTTTTTGCATTATAGGTTCGAAGCTTTATTTGAGGAAATATTTTTCCTGTTCGAAAAGAGCGATCTACCGAACACTATTGTTAAATGTGTTCAGCAAAACTATAAGAATATTGTTCTGGAGGTGGAACAGTTTAACGATTTCGCAAACTATTTTGCAACTGCCAGTTACATATTTAGCATTGGCTTTATAGCTGCAGATATCTACATTATCATGCGCACAAAAATTGAGGGAAAAATAATATTTTACACTACATTAGTTTTATCAGTTATTGGGGTCATCGTGTCATGTCTAAGTGCTGCTTTGGTATCTACCTCGGTAAGTTATTTTGTTATTTCATTTATGAGTAAAACTTTAAGTTTCAAATTAATCTTTAGAAAATTTTCCGTGGTGTTATATAGCATCTGTTATAATTATTATTTGTATGAAATTTTAAATATTTAAAAGCTTAAAATGTGTATAAAAAATTTATATATGTCTTCATTAATAGTCTAGAAAATGCATGAGAGAAACAAGAAATCTGGACTCGTTAAATCTGAATCTTTCTAACAGAATTAGAGTACGTGTCAGCATGATTTTCATGAATGATGTAGCATTATTTTTTAAGTACAGTATAACAATTATTCATTAGCTACTACATACTATAGTATTATAAATAATTATATTTTGAAAGATTAATCTTCATTTTTTATATATATAGCTACTGAACTTTGCAAAGAGATTAGGAGCCCAAGACACAGGAATACAGATATTGGATTTTGTCGTTACCAAAGTATTCATTTTTCAAGTAAATTTTTTGTTATATATTTTGAAATTGAAATTATTTTATCAACATTGGAAAATTTGATATCTTTTATATTACAATGAAATTTTTAATTGTTTTTTTATTTAATTATAGGTGATAAAAGCAATTTTCTCTTTCTTTGGTTCTATAGAGAAATTAAATGACGTTAGTGATGCAGAATCCTGCTTTGTTGCAAATGATACTGGTCGTTTTAAATTGATGATAAGAAATATTTATTAAAATTATGGCAAATAAATAAGGAAATTTAAATATTTCATTATTAATAAAAACCATATGAATCTTGCCGGAAGATAACTATTGGATGATTTAATGAAAAACACATTAACTTTCCTTCTCTAAAGATTTCTTCATTCTTCAGAAAATGTATTTGCCTCATGTCTATCCATTAAACGTTTGTGTGTAAGCATATCTTACCAAACTCAACATAATCAAGTCGTTGTTTTGCATTTTTAATCACGTGTTGAAGAGGAATCTTTGTTATAGAAAAAATTTTGTTGAAAAGTTGAAAATTGCTGGGAGATGAAAATTCACATTTTCATCTCGTGTACTCAACCAATCTTAAGTTTAATCTTAAATTCCCAATCTTAAGTTTAAGACTTCTGTAAGCATATCTTACAAAACACAGTTTTAATATTTACATGTTTCTCGTTCGAACATCAGCATAATTCAGAATAGTGTAAGAGTACTAAATTTTCATAAAGTAATTCAAAACTAACATTGCATGAATTATATTTATTCTATCTTTCTTTAATAGTTTTTACACATTTATAATGTATCTATAAATTCTTTTGTAAAAGATATAGATTTTGAGATTTCGACATTATTTGTAGAAATACACGATGATAACCAGAATTATTACTAAGTAACTCCATTTCATACGTGATTCTTAAGAATCTAAATTTAGGTTTTCGCTATCACTTCAAAATGGCCCACTCCATAGGGTGATCTTGACTCACTTGTCAGTAGCCCATTTTATCTGAAGAGTCGAGGAAAATCTCCATACAAAGTTTCATCCGGAGCATTTAAATAGTGCGGGAGCGTTTGCAGAATCATCAAACATTCAAACATTGCATTTTCTATATATATAAATATATGTCTAGTAAAAACATTGATAATTCATATGGTATTGTTTAATGAAACATGGTTATCATTATATTCGAGTAACTTTACTAATTCGAGGAGTTAGTTTTATATCTTCCTCCATTTTAACATTTATTCTTAAGAAATATTATTTTCTAAATAGAAGGTTTAGAAGATTATATATTTATTTATTCAATAAAATAGAATCATTTTACCTAAAATAGATAAATATATTACTGTTATAGAGAGTGCATCTTACCATTCGTACTACATCCTTTTCTCACAAACAAGATGAAATAGGAACTAGGGAAAAAAATGTTGATTACCAAAGATACCAGAGAATCGAATGGTCTTGTTAGAAATTTTGAGTCAACCAGAAGTAGGGGCATAAGGAATCAACTTTAAAATCTCCAATGAAATCCTATGCCAATTTAGACATAATTGGATAGAAATGTGAATAACAAACAACTTTTGCTTGGAAAGTTTTTAATATCATCTACGGATTATGAGATATCACAAAAAAAGGTGCCACATGTATCGCCGATTAGGCTCTTCAAGCAATAAGAAGAAAAATCTGACAGAGGGCATCTGTTCACATTCATGGCACTCATAAAGGGCTGAAACAAGTCGGGAAACCCTTATTCTTGAATATGACTTCGTGTTGAACTGTAATTGCGAAAGGTTTGTCGCACCTGTGGTTCGAGTACTACCACCAAATATCCGAATTGGTCTTAAACCTGAAAAATACTGCTCTTTGCTCATTCAATAGTGTTCCGCAGTGTACACAGACCTGTAATTGCGAAAGGTTTGTCGCACCTGTGGTTCGAATACTACCACCAAATATCCGAATTGGTTCTTAAACCTGAAAAATACTGCTCTTTGCTCATTCAATAGTGTTCCGCAGTGTACACAGATGTCCTCTGTAAATTCTTATTCCCTCTGTAATTTCTTCTAAATTTTCTTCTTCTTATTGCTTGAATAGCCTAATTGGCTGTACATGTAGCGGTTTTCTGTGATATCTCACAATCCGTAGGTGATAGTAAAAAACTTTCAAAACAAAAGTTATTTGTTTTTCACAGTTTTATCCAATTATGACTAAATCAGCATTAAGTTTTATGGGAGATTTCACAGTTGATCCCTTGTGCCTCTCCTTCCGTTGGGCCTACAAAGTTTTATCGTGACCATTTGATTGTCCGGATATACTTTGTTGATAAAAATTTTTCTCCCTAGATCCTATCTCATCGCGTTTCCGAGAAAACGATGGTACGAGTAGTAAAAATACACCGTATATATAATCAATATTAATTATAATCTTGATTATATAGTACTGTAAATATAAATATTCATACTAGTTTAAAATTATTGTTTATTTTAATTGTCCTTTCAATGATCATATGTTTTAAGTCATGAATAAATATTCATACGTAAAAAATAAAAATTATAAATAAAAAAGTATTAATAATCTGTCTGCTGTCTTTATACCGCTTACATTCTTTGTTTTAATTAATAAATGCATAATTTAGGAATTTGATGACATTAAGTCTATGGGATCCTATAGTAATCTTATCATAATTGGATTATTATACTCTATCATAGATTCAATATTGCTTTCCGATGCTGTCGTCAAATATAGCTAAAGTTTTTTCCACTGAAAACAATTGAGATTATTTATTTTTTATTAATATGATTCAGGTGTGTCCAGTGCCAAATGCACATTTTTATTTTCTCTTCTTATGCCTTTAATATTGATCTTAGAAGGTTGAAATTTGGAAGGTGTGTTCTTTTTAGTTTGCGGTAGACATCCGCTCGACATTTCCTTCGTCAGCTTTTTACATTTATTTCACTCCTTCTTAGAAAATCGTTAAATTTCTCGAAGGGAAACTTTTCTCGGTAATTGTACGATTGCCTTATGCTAGATATATTTCGATAGCCCATTAAGGAAACGTCATGGTAGATATACTCATTTTATTCCGCAACGAAATATAGGCCCTATATGGCCCGCGCAATCGGCACGCCGTCGCATCCATTTTGTTTTTGATTTAACTACGTTTTCCTGTAATTTGATCATAGCCCATTAAGGAAACGTCATGGTAGATATATTTTCATTTTATTCCGCAACGAAATATAGGCCCTATATGGCCCGCGCGATCGGCACGCCGTCGCATCCATTTTGTTTTTGATTTAACTACGTTTTCCTGTAATTTGATAAACGTTTAATATATACACAGCATTCTTTTCTTATGGATTTCTCGCATAGGTTTTTTATTTGAATACCGCTTTTAAATGTATACGTCTTTTAATATTATAATTATAATTAGTATATGCTTTGTCTGTTTTTATGTTTTATATCGTTTTACTAAGCTTCTTTAAATTTCTTTCATTGTTTCCATTTGATTGTTTCTTTCAATTCAACCGTCTACTTCTCCTTTATTTATTATTAAATTTGTACACTAATAATTGTTTTCATTATTCGATACATTATAGGACGACGGTCTATCTATCTGCAATTTATTTAACTTTTCCTTCCTGCAGGTATTCAGATTTCATATTGTTTGATGTGCGATTGTTTATATTATATTTTTATATTACACTTCCGACGCTTAACGGTTTCCTTTTTCGAACCGGTATACTGTTAAGCGCCATCTTCAATCGGATTTATCCGTATTTTAGGCGCATTCGGCAATTCACAATTCTGCTCAGACTTCTGATTAATCTGACAGATAAGCGTTCGGTAAGTCAGATCTGATTTTAGTCTGACTGTAGTGCCGTGTTCGGTAATTCAGAATTCTGACTTGGAATTTCAGAGCACTCAGGTTGTTTTTTCGTTCCTGACTTTTGTCTGAGCAAGATGGCTGCGCCCATGATATATTATGCGAAATACTAATAATTGTTTTCATTATTCGATACATTATAGGACGACGGTCTATCTATCTGCAATTTATTTAACTTTTCCTGCCTGCAGGTATTCAGATTTCATATTGTTTGATGTGCGATTGTTTATATTATATTTTTATATTACACATCCGACGCTTAACGGTTTCCTTTTTCGAACCGGTATACTCTTAAGCGCCATCTTCAATCATATTTATCTGTATTTTGTTTTTCCCGTTTTTTTTTTACATCGCCCTCTATTTTTCGCGTCGCGAAAAATAGAGGGTGATGTTCCCGTTATATCCCGTTATATTTTTCGCGCCGCATATAGTTTTTCCCGATATCTTTTAACATCGCCCTCTATTTTTCGCGTCGGAATAAATTATATTTATTCCGACGCGAAAAATAGAGGGTGATGTTCCCGTTATATCCCGTTATATTTTTCGCGCCGCATATAAATTATGTATTTTGATAGCGGATTGTTATGCTTCTACTATTAATTGTAGCTCCTTGTGACGACGTATTTTCCATTATCATTTCAACTGATCGTTTTCTACTTGATATCACTTGGTCATTCGTTTAAGTATATTTTCTATTTTACGTATCGTTATTTCGCCGCTATTTCGTGTATTGTTATGCTTCTACTATTAATTGTAGCTACTGGTGATTTCCTTGTGACGACGTATTTTCCATTATCGTTTCAACTGATCGTTTTCTACTTGATATCATTTGGTCATTCGTTTAAGTATATTTTCTATTTTACGTATCGTTATTTCGCCGCTATTTCGTAAGTTTAGGCCTGGAATCCAGACACCAGATAACATAAACTGAAACGAGCAAAGTTATGTTTCAGGTTGCTTTCAATTTCTGCTTAAGCTCTACATAAACATATATAAGTCGACAGAACTTTGGAGCACCATTTAGTGTACATATATCAAGATGGAGAATGTTCTGATAGCTGTTTAATTTTTATCTTTAGCGACTTCTCACAAGCTGGTCTATAAATATGAGTTAGTCCTCAAAAACTTCTATTAATTTTTCGATATTTTTCCTCTCATTGTTATATCTATCTTTCTGTACTTTCCATTTTTGTTCTGTTTCATTTCGTATTTTAAAAACTTTGATTATATTAAACTATATGACAACCGATCTACAATTAGTCTAGAGAAACTTATCATCAAATCCAAATTTTGTGCCTGCTGCAGCCGATAAACTTTTTAATGACATATGTTTTTATAATAAACAAGTAAAAAATTACAAAGAAAGTTGTATTTTCGGACTTATAAATGTATTTCTAAATCAGTTTCTCTTCCGTTTACTACCATTGTTTACAACATTCTTCCATCGTTTTTTCTAAACTACGACATCAACAACAAATAAATTAAGAAAAATATATATCAAAATTATAAATTATTACTTTTCTTAAGATTCGTATAATGTATTTGATTTAAAACACGATAGAATTTAATAAAATAAGAGCTTTTTATTAATCTAAATAACAAAATTATAAATTATTACTTTTCTTAAGATTTGTATAATGTATTTGATTTAAAACACGATAGAATTTAATAAAATAAGAGCTTTTTATTAATTATAGCATTAAGTGCACAGAACCTAAAAGTCTTGAACTGAAAATTTTTCTTGGTCTGCGCACCGCCATGTTATCTACCGAATATAAAACTCTGATTGGCTACGTAGTTAGGCCTGAATCTGAAATGTTAAATTTATTTATACATTATTTTTAGGTGACTAATAAAATAATTTAATTGATGCAGAAATATGAATTTTTATTTTCTTATTAGCCATTAGATTTTACAATTAGTAAAAAATTGAAATAAACATAATAAATATTTTTTAATATTTTACTAATAAAATTTTTTATAGTTAGCGATTAAGCGATTATGCGATCAAAAAATCGCTTAATAGCTAACTATTAGACGATTAATTGCTAGCGATTGATTTGATTTTAAATTTGGATACTCTTTTCGTAATTTTGAACAGAAAATAAAAGATAAAGCAATTCTTTTTATTTATTCGAAGTTCGAGCGACTAAATTGGCAAAGCAAGATAAGATCTAAAGTTGCAAATTGTCTTCTTTAAATTTTAAACGAAAAAGTTACGAAAATGCGTACTGTACTGGCACATAATAGAAGTATTTTAACATAGCTATTTTGTAGCACTTTTTTGCTTTCTCTTGTTCTTGCCATCGTTAATTCGAGTTTCTTTCTCGACGACGTATCGTTTCTTATTTTTTTTTTATTTCTTCTTGTCTTCATTTTTTAGACTCTTCGCATTGCTCACCTGTCATTCTTTTAGGAGTCATCGATCCTTAGAGAGTAAGTTCGATACAAAATATGACCGAACATCTATGACCATTATAAATATGATCGAAACGAACGATCATTGCAAAAAAAAGTGGAATAACATGTTAAAAAACATATATTCCATATGCACATAAAGAAATCAATCGTGTTCCAATTAAAAAAACAAAACTATAATTAAAACCATATTATATATTACGCGTAATGCGTTTAAATGCTACATAACTGATACCGATCCAAAATTATATTTCAATCTAGTATAATTAAATTCTAATTTTTAATTAAATGTCATCTCAAACACTCAAAATATCGTGAATGGGGAAAAAAAAATCTGATCAGTAAAAATCGGTTCAGTGGAGTGATCATTAAGTAGTCAAAGAATAAGTAATTTAATTGAACGGGAAATAAAAATTCCAGTTACATTTCCGAGAAAAGGTAATTATAGTAAAAGGAATGAACATTGAACATTATTTGCCAGAAAGTTAACAACTTTATCTAGAAAGTGAAGTAAGCGTGAGTTCGACCCACCCACCTGTCTTCCGCTCCATCAGGAAACTTGGACAAGCCAGGAGAGCGTGTAAAATTGAACTTATATGGACGTCAAAATAAATCATGTTGGCCAATCATTAGAAATTTGTCTCCCCTGAGCGCTATAGAAGCTATCTAATTCCATTACATAGAATTGGGATCTGTAATACTTGCTGTCTTCTTATAGTTCACTAGAGCGTGTAATGCCACATAAGATGTCATTGAGATCAAACTGCCACTACAGTAAATCATTTAATGCAAATTAAAAAGTAAAATTTTGTCTAATATTGTAATTGTTACATGTTATTAATATTAATATAAACATAAGTGTTTCCATCGGTTTTGAATATTTTTATTCGCATTTTAACTTTTACTGTTTTTGCTTTGCATGCCTTTCGTATTTCAGTTTATTTTTTATGCATAGTATTTGCATTATTTTTAATAAAATATTTTTAGGATATACATTATTTTTATTTTTTTTTGTATCGAGGTGAAAAATGGAATAGATCGAGTAAAAAATACTTCATAAGAGGTATGATCTCCGTCTATATTTTGATCCCTTTTCTCAAATGGGGTACTTATGAATTATTCTAAGTTATAGGCAATCAATCTAGATTTTCATAAAGAAATCATCATCTAGACCAAAATAGAATAAGGTATTACATAATTGGGGTCATTTTAGAATAAAAATTGTATGAATAACTCTATAGATAACTGAAAATAGAGCACTAGAATACAAGTTAGGGACTTTTTTTTAACTTTTTAAATTATTAGAATTTTATGTAAATTATTAAGTTCGAGTTACATAATTGTTTTAGCGCTTTCAATACACTCAAACATAATTAGATTATTTGGACATTAATACAAATCGGATTTCCTCTATAATGAACTTTACCAAACTATGATCGACAGACAAACGGACGGATTTCCGATATCCATTCATTTTCCATCGACTGAGTTGTATGGTTATTTATCGACTCGCTCTCTCGAAATTCTAGTCCGAGTTGGTTTATTAATGAAAATTATGGTCTTTGTTTGAACAAATTCAATTCTTTTTTCTAAAATTATGACAAGAAATGAGTTAAAAAAACTCTAACATATTGAATTTATATCTTCTGTCAAAGCTACTTATATATTCGACTTACATTATCTCTTCAGTCATCTATATCGCATCTGGTAGAATGAAAAGATTGAGAGATTACTCGCATAGTTAAAGCTTTAAAAAAATATATATAGGTTTACACCTACTCTATCCTTTACTTGAGAACGATCGATATTTGCTTTTATAAAGTAATATATACCTATATTTTAAAAAATAATAAAATGTTAAATTTAAAAAAGTATCATGTTTCCAATTATCCATCAGAAAATTAAACGGAGAACTATTTAAAAGTCGTTATATAAACCAACTGTAATTATCATAATCGAAATTATCCACATGTTTCATCTCACGTTTCATGAAATACTATCGAATATAAAATTAGAATATCCTTGTCTTGTCGGCACGTTATTATAAACATTTAAAAATCATCCAAATATCAAATTTTGGCATGTAAAATTTTATCATTTTCAAATTTTATATTTATTAATAATCATAAACGTCATTTTAGATACTAAATATTGGATAATGTGCATCCTTACAAAATTATTGATTACCAACTTTTAGTTTTCTGCCAATACAGCGAGTTTAAAATCCATTTTAATTAAAGTGTAATTACACAGGAAATTCAAATATAACAACCATCCTCCTTAAACTATACATGAAAAAGGAAGACTAAGAATAGTAAATCTTGTCTTGCTTCATGGATATTTGACATTCTTCAAAGATTACTTACTTCCTTATTCCGCTTGCTCTATCAAACAAAGTCGTAGAAGCAAAGATTAATTCAATCCAATAAGCCTGATTTAATACCTTATTAACAAATAAACCGCATAATTATTAATTTTACAGTTGTATTGTTCAATTATCCATCTGTAAAATGCAATTGAAAATTTCAATTAACAAAGTTAAAATAAATTTATATCATTTTAATGTTGGAATTTTAACGTAGATTCAGTCCATAGAAGATTTTCTTAATTGTCACTCTAGCAGCTAAATTCAGATAAATCCAACTTAATGATAACGGAGAATTTAACCATTAAAGGGGACGTTTACTTAACATATTCGTTAATGCAGACGATAACATAAATTATTGATCTTATCGGATCATTCCTGCAAACTCGAATCTGCCATTAAAACTGAGTATTGCTTTAATTATTTATGGTTTATCCGGTGACGTTCTGAAAGAACACGCAATTTTTCTTACGCTTCCTTCTCGGTTCCATAAACGGAAACAAGATTTTTATGGGCTTAAAACTAAAGCAAAAGATATATTATATACACAATATAATTTTATTATAGCATATTACTTATGGCAGGATTGAGTGATCCCATTCGAGTACTTTAATCTTTCGCTGCTTTTATCGAGATACTTGATCAAAGAGAGGTATTTTGTTCGATTACTTTTACGTATCTGGTACATGGACGACTTTGCTAAGTCTAATAGCGACAGTCCACAGGTGGCTGTCGGATGAAACGAAGACGAATGACAGCGGAAGGGGCGGTGGATTACCATCAGACGTTGACGTACAGTCGAGTCTGAGAAAGGCTTAACGAAGTAAATTCGAGGACCCATGACCGGAGAATTCCTGACGGCCTAAGGCCTTCTGAGGTTTGGATGTCGTAAATCAAATAAAGTCCGTCAGAAATGTCCCCTCAGACCGTTTCCATAGTTACGTCCGGAGGATACTGCTTCTTGTTCTTCATCAATTATAGTACTACCTTTACTTGGAAAGATGCAGTAAGTGCAGTTTTCAAACATGTTTTTACGAACGATTCTTAAAATATATGGGCTAACTGCACCCGATGTCAAATTTTATCTTCTATCTTGTAATTGTTACTATAATAGAATAAGACTATTTTTTATTTTTCTTCTAAATTACGATAACTTCTCTTAGACATCTCTAAATAGAAAAAAGAAATCATCTTATATTTTTTTAACTATTTAAGATTTAATCTTATATAAATCAATAAAATGAATTAATAATAAAATCTGTATCTGCATATTCTAGTTTATGTATATATATTTTTTTCTTTTTTTTTATCAAGTTATTCAATTGTGAAAAGCAAAATGAAAAAAAAAATGCATACTGTTTATATTTATTAAATTTTTATATTGATTTACTGAACGGTGAAAAATAAAAATTTTACAACTTGTATAATTTATTCGATTATTTATATAAATTGAAAAAGTTCGATAGAATTTTTGCATGACTTTCGTTTGTAAAAATATTTCTAATTTTTGCTTTCGAATATCTTATATAAAAATGTATTAAATAACTTTTAAATGCTATTAAAAATCTGTTTTCACTACGTTTTTAACACATATACTCATCTTTCAAACGTTACGATACACACACTTTATTTAAACGTAAGCAACAACAACAACAAAAAATTGTTTAATAATAAATGTGCTTACAAAAGAAGAAATAAAAAGCAATAATACTTCTATAATGGAAAAGGAGTAAAAATACAATATTCTTTATTCCCTTTGACAGTTTTAGTAGATTTTACGGAGAATAGATATGTTTATTCGAATATAATTCAGATATTGAATAAAGAAACATCTTAAAAGTTATTTATTTTATGTCAGCTTTCAGAAAAAAATAAATAGAATTTTTTATATTAAATTTTGACTTCAAAAGAAACCAATATAAGACTTCTTAGGTATAAGAGCGAATCCGTTTTTTACTAAAATATCTTACATTTTTAGAAATGTTGCTGACGGATATTCTGTCAGCGGTAATGCTTTAGTGACACTAACTGCTGACACTTGGTGTCTCTTGTGTTGCCCTATCATCTCTTCTACTCCTCCTACTTGCGTTCAATTGGGACTTTCGACAGAAATACTGTTTGAAACATTTTTCCCTAGTTTCTCTTTCTGGAGTGCCTTTTATAGGTCATCGAACAGCTTTATTAATGCCAGAAATGGGTGCTGCTAAAGAAATAAAATTCACAGCCTACTTCCGTGTTGCAATATTAATAAATCTTTCTATATATTCATTAAATCGTTTATCGATACACTTCGGAAAACAAACGGTAAATATCAACTTTTATATGGCGCAGTTATGAAAAGTAATTTATCAAATTTTTATTCGGAGTGAAAACGTATGTTTTCAACAGTTTTCTAGTGAAAAATTGAGTTTGTGACAAAACAGAAACACATCAGAGAAACAGGTAGATCCGGATACTTTCAGCTTCTTAAACGTTGAAAAAACGACACGGAAGGAGGAGATCAAGAAAATATATTTCTCTGAATGTTTCAAGCGACAAGACGTTAGGAACGATAGCGAATTGAAAGAATTGGACAAAAAAAAAATACACACATATATATAGACAGGGGGACAAATTTCAAGTGAGGTTCAGGAAAAAACAGAAAAGGAAAAACCTCGGCAATCAGTCATCCTCGACAGTTGAGTCCCAAAAAACGGTACCTTGACAACAGTTCTAACTTTAGCCAGTAGAAAGCGCAGTTGGCACACCAGAGAATCAATCACATTGTCTTCCGTAGAGTGAAGCAAAAGTCACTGGATAAAAGTGTGACTCTATGGGCTTGGAAGATGAAGGTTATAGACAGAACGATTATGGTGAGAAACAAAAACAAGACCGAGATATCTGTCTACTAAAAGGTGTCAGGTGATAAATTATTCTAAATTCTGAATGACGGATAGAAGCTTCAGATCGTTTTAGGTGAATTTTCTTGAGTACGCATGCAAAAGAGAAAATTTGTTTCTTCTGTTACGTTATATATATAGCAGTCTATATATTTTTCCATCAATTTATAAAAAATAATATTATTGGAAATGAAAAAAATTTTAATCAATTTATATAATATAATATTATTGAGAGAAAAACCGTAAAAAATAAATAAATCTTTTTTTTTTATTCCGAAAATATAGATTCGACTTTTTACAAATGATATTGAAGTTGGATCTTTTTCCCTGTAGAAAATAATTATAATCGTTCTTGAAATATAAATGATACATTTTATCATTAGAATTTTCAATAAAATAACACAAAAATATAATTTAGAAAAAAAATCATTCTTTTTGCCATGTTTACATTGCTTCTCGAAAGTTGTCGTTACCAGTTTGAGGCTTGGATTCCACCATACCTGAAAACTGAAACAAGCAAAATTATGTTTCAGGTTGCTTTCAATTTCTGCCTAAGCTCCACATAAACATAAACAAGTCGACAGAACTTAACAGCACAATCTAGAAGTGGTAGAATTTAACTCTTTCATATATCAGAAAATACTACTTGCTTATTTTATTCTAAAAAACAGTTCAAAACAGCTCTTCTAAACATATAACAGCGCTTTTATAGTTACTCCGGGGTAACTCTCTCTTCGGTGCCAATATCGCGTTTTCCGATTGCATGATTCTATTCTTTACGCATAGCTGCTTCCGTTGTATATACTATTTCTATTCCAGCTTTCCGATCGAACGTACAGTTTGACACGTTTTCTTTCCGTACCTGTTTCTGTACAGACTCTTAGGCTAGGAATCCACTATACCAGAAAACTGAAACTGATAACATAAACTGAAACGAGCAAAGATTTGTTTCAGGTTGCTTTCAGTTTCTGCTTAAGCTCCAAATAAGGATAAACAAGTCGACAACTTTACAGCACAATCTAGTGGTAGAATTTAAATCTTTCGACTGACTGACAAAGATGATCTTCAAAGTTCTATATTTGATAGTAAAAAGTAGTAAAGTTGATAGTAAAGTTCTATATTTGAAGTTCTATATTTTCAGTGTGGAAAAGTTAACGAATGTAATATAATTAATAAGATGTTTTATATACAAAACAATAAAAAATTTAAATATTTGAGAATTCTACCAAGCTTCAGAACGAATATATCGTAGTAGGAACTTCGTAAAAATAAGTCGTATCTTATTTAAGTTGATTGCATTCGATTCAGAATGATAAGAACTTCGTAAAAATAACTCGTATCTTATTTAAGTTGATTGCATTCGATTCAGAATGATAAGATAGATCTAAAATCGTTTAAAATATTCGATTATCTATAAAAGTTTCGCAGAAAATCATAAAAAACGTGATTCTGAGCCCCGAATTTGGAGCCCCATAAGTTGAGAATGGGGCTTCTGCCCTACAAAGGATCTTCACCAGTAAACTCGGGAGTATTTAATTAGGGGAGAAAATAAAGGGGTGGTCGAAATTCCGTTGAGAGTTTTTCTCCTGTCGTACCAAAACTTTGATTATATTAAAGTATATATAAGATAACCGATCTGCAGTAGCGTTGTATATTAATCTTAATCTAGGGAAACTTACCATCAAGTTCAAATTTTGTGCCTATTGCAGCATAATGATACATCTTTGTAATTTTTTCTTGTTTATTTTAAAGAAAGTTGTATTTTCGGAATTCTAAATAGTATATCTAAGTTTCTCCTACGTTTACAACATGCTTCTACCATTTTGTCTAAACTACGACATAAAACGAGTTAGTTAAGAAGAAAAATATTAAAATTATAAATCATTACTTTTCTTAAGATTCGTATAATCTATCTGAATTAAAACCCGAAAGAAATTAATAAAACAAGAGCTTTTTATTATTCATAGCATTAAATGCGGAGAACCTAAAAGTCTTGAACCGTAAATTTTTTTGGTCTGCGCATAGCCATCTTAGCTATTGAATAGTAAACTCTGATTGGCTACGTAGTTAGACCTGAAACTGAGACGTTAAATTTATTTATACTGTACTTTCATTTGAGATTCTGGCGAATATACGGCGTACAAACCAGAAGCTGCGGCTCTTTCAGTTTCAGTTTTAACACACCTGAAACTGAAAGTGACGCAGCTTCCGGTTTACCCGATGTATCTTGGCCAGAAGCTCTCCTGAAAATATATTATAAATAAATTTAACGTTTCAGTTTCAGGTCTAATTACGTAGCCAATCAGTTTTTAGTGTTCAATAGATAAAATGGCGGTGCGCAGACTTAGAAAAATTTTCGGTTCAAGACTTTTAGATTCTGCTCATTTCATGCTACGAATAATAAAAAGTTTTTATTTTATTAATATTTTCGCTGTTTTAAATAAAACAGATTATACATATTTTAAAAAAGATAATGACATAATTTTGATATTTTGCTACTTAATTTACTCGTTGTTGGTGTCGTAGTTTAGAGAGACAGAACATCAGTCATCGGTGCATTCTCCACCTTGAATATGTACTGTATATGGACACTAGAGGGTAGTGATGGGTCGTTCATGAGTAGGGTTGCCATATCTAGCTGGGACCTCGTCGGGACACTCTGAGATGGGGGTGTAGAAATGAAGTAAAAAATTTATTTAATATAATTACTTTTTATTTGGAACTCAATTACATGGAACTTGTTGCGGCAGAAGTAGTTGGTATACCATATGTTGGTACACCAAGTAGTTGGTACTCCATATATCGGGACGGTCCCGATATATCGGACGGATAGCAACCCTATTCATGAGTGATTCGATCAGAATGATTCAATCACAAAGTGAATCAAATAAATCGTGATTCATTTGGTGAAAACAAATCGATCATATTTTGATTCATTTCAACTTCCGATATAGCGAATTTGTTTTTTATTTATATACGAGTATATGGAACTACTGTCTGTGCCCTCTCCTTAAATTATATAGCGAAATAATGTACAAGACTAATATTTTAACATATCCTTTAAAATAAAAAATATATATATCGAAATAATGTAAAAGACTAATATTTTAACATATCCTTTAAAATAAAAATCTAAATAAAAGTATACGCATATTTATCAGTATAAATTGTAAATGGAAAATAATTTTTACTTAATATCCAAACTTTTTAATAATTTTAATAGACAAAGTGTTAAAAAACTGTACCGTATATAAGAGTATTAGAACTAGAAATTATATACTGTATATCTTACGTTTTGCTAACAAGCATATCTCCAAATAGATTACACTACAGTCTTTATTTTTTGAACAATTAAGCCTAAACATTTTGTATTTTATTCAAAAAAAAATATTATTAATAGATATATAAAAATGTATGATGTGATGTCACAATTTGCATGACCCCACCTCCTCTACATTATTTATCATCACAAATCTACTACTACATCCCTCCCCTTCAAGTAGAAACGATTCACCCAGTCAAACAATTCTTCGATTCATTCGATTCTTTGATTCAAACGATTCTTCGATTCAAATGATTCGTTTGATTCAAACGATTCTTCGATTCACATGAATCAAATGATCGGATCAAAAGAATCTATTCATTTAAATGAATTGAATCGAATGAATCGATTCATTGAAAAGAATCATTTCGCCCATCACTACTAGAGGGTGCTGTATGTACAAGTCGACAAATATTTATGTTTATGTGGGTCTTAAGCAGAAACTGAAAGTAACATGAAACATAACTTTGCTCGTTTCATACAAGTCGTTATTCATATCATCAGGGTGCTGTATATACAAGTGTTTATTCATATCATTCGAATAATTGATAATTAATAATTGATAATTGATAATTAATAATTGATAAATTAATAATTGATAATTAATAATTGATTATTGTTTATGTGGGTCTTAAGCAGAAACTGAAAGTAACATGAAACATAACTTTGCTCGTTTCAGTTTATGTTATCAGTTTTAGTTTTCTGGTATAGTGAATTCCAGGCCTTACTTATTTCGTGCTACGTACTGTATATCCTCTTTCTATTTCTTGGCCAGTGCTGAATGATGCGCTGTAGCATGCCTGTTGTCTTTACCGATACAAATTTTCAATCTTTGCTTAAACCTGTTGGCGTTCCATAATTGGATATAACGCCAACAGGAAAACCATTGGCGGCCGTGAATTTCAAACTGTCGGTGCCATCTTATATCATGGCACTACTATACATTACAGCCATTACGTTCCCTGTTTTCGCACAACTACCGGTGGTTGGGTTATCCTCAATGATCTATCTGCCAGCATTACGAATAGGAAAAAATTCGTCCGCCTACTTAAACATGTGTATTTATTATTTTTGAAACAGCTCTGATATTCTATTATATTCAGTCTTTGTACTGTACAGTATATACGGCAACCGATGTATTTCCCCCATTTTTCATCGTTAATAAACGACTCGTATTATTTATAAAATAGTTTTCTTAATGTAAGAATAATTGTTTGTATTCTCTATAAATTAAGTTAATGGAAAACTTAATGGAATCAGAACACAATATAATGAAATTGGTCAATTTAGAATCTTGAATTAATTTGATTTTGTGTGCAGGAAACGAATTTTCGTCTAAAAATTATAAATTGATTATGAGTTTACTTTAAACGAAAAAATAAAAAAATAAAAAATAGGGGGAGACGAAAAGAAGGTACCGTTATCCATCATCGTTAATTTTTATTTTTGAACAACGAAAAGTAAAGGAAACAGTTAGAGTAACAGTAAATTTACAATGTTTATATCACTAAAATATTTTTTTACGTATATATATATTTTTAATACTGCTGCTTAACAATTTGTAAAAATGCCAAATGTACTAAAATTGGTAGAAGTTTTTTTAGTAAGTTTAGTAAATTGTCTGATATATTGGAAAACTTTAGTAATAATTAAGTATTGAGAAAGTAACCTTGAAGTAGCTTTTGGAAAGGGTCAGCAAATTGAAGTGGAGACATGTATGTTACTTTCATGAGCTTCAGTGTCTCCGGAAACAGATTTGGAGAAGTTTCGTCGTTTTGTGAAACTTAGGTAATAGTCAGTGAATCCGTGACTGGACTATAGATAGCGTGACTCCACGTGACTCCGCCGTATTTTCACATGCCTCACCATCCAATCGTTAGTGAAACTGCTTGTTTTATATTATTTATAAAAAAAGTAATAGATATAAAAATTATTATTATTTTTTGTTATCTACGTAATACTTTTTTTTCCCTGCTCGCATCTGAATGCATATAAGTACTATTTTCAGTTTACGTATAACCTTATAGTATTTCTAAGATGTTAAAGAAGGGGAAAAAAAAAGTTTTATTTATAAAAAAAGAGATCTGATCTCTATCACTTTAACTTCTGCTCACGCACATTCACCATTAGATTAACCTACTGTAAATGTGAAATCGTCAACCATTCCCACAACTTTCTTCACACTATTACTTAGTGTTTGTTACTATAGCAACGTTTCGTTTAATCACTTAACAGTACATTGACTATTGTTACATCGTGAACTTTTATACTTTCTGTTGAAATTTCGTTAATTACTTAGTCGGGCAAATTTTTCGAAAATAATTACGTTTTAACGAAATTTATATGTGAATGTATTGATTTTAATCATAATAATAGTTATTCATACTTTGTTTATATGTATAGCCGTATTTCAATTTATTTGAAACTAATCAAAACAATATTTAAAATGAAAAATGACGGTTATTTTCATATTAATGATATTCAAAGTTTAAAAATTTAAATCGACCAATAAGATTTTATCGTCTCGTGTGACATCATTACGGTGGAAAATTCATACGATTTTTTATACTATTGAAATCTCGTCAATAAAAAAAAAAAAAATATTTTTTTTAAATTTAATTTAAATTGTCGAAATAATTATAATTAAATTACATTTTTATGATGTAAAAATCAAAAATGATCATGTTATTGGATATTCAAAATAAAAATATAAAAATCGACCAATACGATCAATTCTCGTGTTATATCATTTTGCAAATTTGACTTATTAGCGTAGATTATGCTTCATTTAAAAAATCTAGAAAGGAAATAATTAATTAGAGGAAGATTACGTTTTGTAACTGTTTTGTAAGTTAAATAAAGAATCGGAAGAATCGAAGAGAGGTTTTATTTATGTTATTTCATTGAAATGAATGAAGTCGGATCGTGGAGACGTCTATAAGAGGAGTCGAAATGAATTGATTCGACCTTTTGACATTTGACATGGCCGCTGGAGGCAAACGTATCGAATTCATTACGCTAATGATGGGCCAAACTACAAGCACACCCTCCAGCACGAATTCACGCTCTCGGATAATTACAAGAGGATAATTAAACAAGCTGACGTTTCGGTAGCCCACTAGAAGACAACAATATACTAATATCTTTTCTACCTAAGTAAAATTTATAAAGTCTTACTTAAAATCAAAGCTTTTGACTAATAATCGGCATCTTCAAATAACAATAAATCTTCTAAGATTTTAATACCGACTTATTCAATTTTCATACAGAAAATGTTGTAGGTTAAATAAACCACAAAAGAGTAATTTAATTGAAATATTTAAATTCGGCCTTCTAGAATTTATTTTCTATCGTGTTTTAAGCCAAGCGACATCTGACGCCATGTTTAATGAGCACAGACAGTAATTATTGAACATAGCATTTGTTTCTGTCACATTTTGTGCCTGGAGCGATGACGGCATTACTGAGTCTTTTTAATCTTGCTTCTCGAAACTAAGGCCAATTAAAGCAAAACTAATTACCCGAAAGGCCGATAATTCTACCGACAATCTCAGCCCTTTGACTTAGTTAAGAACAGCTTTACACCATTGGAATATCATCTGAATGTTGTCAGAGATAATAGTCCTTTACTTAACTGCATGTTAAGTGTGGATTTTACTTATTATGACGTAATTCGATGAAGTAATGTTAAAATCTTTATTTTTTTAAAGCGCTTTAATTAAGTTGATTATTCTCGTTCTATTACTTTTATTATTATTATTTCTACACGTTGAAGGAAAAAATATATATTCGAAAAATTTTTATTTTTGAAAAATGGTAAAATTGGATCAATGGCATTGACGTCATCTAATTCAATTAAGTTGTAAGAATGCCAATTGTGCATAATACGCCTGGAATCAAATTAAGTTTCGCTGAAATTGTTATAATTTAATTTTGATGTTATTGAGTGTTAAGGTTTTAAAATATTAAATACATTTGTGACATAATAATAATAATAATAATAATAACAGTAATAATAGAAATTTGAATTTTGCCACACGATATTGATTATCATCAATTTTAAACGCAATTAAACGCGAAAAATACATTTAAATATAATATTAAAATTATTCAATTTCTCTTAATTAATTATAATGATGTTTTTGAAATTTTTATTTAAAATAATTTATAATATTTGTCATTGTTATTAATTTTTAATAAGATTTTTTTTATTTATTCATTTAATTGAACAGTTCTGTTCTTAATGGAATGAATAAAGAATAATAATAAATTAAGTAAGTTAAAATGCATTTAATAAATTAAAACATTATTGAATTATAATGAGTCCACTTGAATGCAATAAATATAATAATAAAAATTAAAAAGTATGATTCTTTTATAAAATTAATTAAAAATAAAAAAATAATAAGTCCAGTCTTTGTACTGTATATACGGCAACCGATGTATTTCCCCCATTTTTCATCGTTAATAAACGACTCGTATTATTCTCGTCATTACCGAGAATAACAACATCGAGGGACAGAATATGTCATCGGTGCATTCTCCAATATCAGTCATGTGTTTACTAGAATAGATTTAATATATTATAATAAATATTTAAATATTTAATCTGATTGATTTTTATTTATTCAAAATAATTTATACAATGATATATAAACTAGTAAAAAATGTTTTTTTTTTTCTGAGCACCTACCCTTCTGTCCAGGCTCTTGTAATATCTTATGAGATACGTTGTTTCTGTGCAATTTCTTATCATCATGCCGGATTCCGTGTCCACACTGTTTTCAAGAAAGGTCCAGTTCGAAGTAGTTTTTCACTAAACTAACATAATAAGTTCAAAAAAACATATTCATGTGACGAAATAACGAGAAAAATTGTTTATATTAATGCACACTATAGCTGTTTCTATTATGATCAGTATAATTTTGTCAGGAATCTTTTCATAAATACGGATATAATTATATCAGATCTACTTAAGTCAGTGATTGCTTATATTTCATTTGCATTATTTCGATAACTCAAAATTATCGATTTGGAATTTATAAATATCTGATCAATATATTGTATTGCTAATATAATTTCAGAAAAAGACATGAATATCTGATGTACCGAAAAGATAATTTGATTATCAAAAGTGATAGTCATTTAACATGTCCATTATTATGTTGTTTAATTTTTAATTTATAAAATACAGTAATTAATCCTTTAATTAATATAATAATCATAAAACGTCCATTATCATCTAACGATTAACGTTGAGATTTTAGATAAAAACTTTTATAATGTTTGATTTAGCATGTGGAACGTGAACCTTTAATTTCATATAATGTTTTGCAGAACGTTAAGGTGGTAAAAGTTCATTATGAAATCCGGATTATCGAATATTTCTGTAGTGATTTAAAAAAGTAATTGGAAACAAAAATTTATCTATACATATTTGTATTATTTCTTCATTTTTTTCTGTTGAAATACTATATTTGCAATAGCCAGTGCTGCATAAATTATACTGATAAACTCTTAATTACTATATTTGTTAACAGAGCATTTATTTTACATACTATATTAATATATTTTACCTATATTATTTTTATTGATTCTTACATTATTCCAAATCAATCCATTAATGGAACGAATCTTCCAAACAATCATATTTTTATTTTATTTAAAATTTGCTTTATTATCAAATATAATTTCTCGGTCCTTACATTTCTTTACAATATTATAATTCATACCGAATATATTAATTGTGTCAATATCATTGTTATTTCTTTCGAGAAAAATTTGATAATTATAGCTTCACTGTAATTTAATTTCATATTATTATATCATTTAATGTCATGCAGAATTTTCATATCTCGAAATAAATTTCCACAGATGCTGCTTGATTTTTTATATCGTGTGTATAGCATAAGGAACTTGATATAAATTCACAGTTAACTTCATATAAATATAATACAAATAAAATTACGTTTACGATCTTTGAAATAATCCTATTGAGGATGAATCATCCACAATAATTTTTATACTCTATACAATCTAATTTTTAAGATAAATAATCATTTAATTAATAAAAATATATTTTATATATAGTAATCTCATAATGTATTATTTTATATGTAAAATTGCATAGTATTAAAGTTATGCAAAACATGAGATTTCTGATTTTAATCACATTTGTTCTAATTTTATATATAAAAAGTTAGAAATGGAATAAAAACGAGATTACTCAAAAGTCTTATTTTTTATATAATTTTACATTACATAAATACTTTATTTATCTAATTAATAACGATACATCTGTCATTTTTTCATTTAGTTTATCATTCTAGATATAAACGAAACTATAAAAGACGAACTTGTTATCAAGAATATTAAATTTTATAATATCCTTCTGTAAATTAGGAGTCTCAGTAAGTATAAGATTAATTTATATATTTTATATAATATATTAAACTGATTAAGGATTATTGAATAATTAGGAACGGCTGAAATAGCCGTTTTGAATTCAATGCATCTTAAATTTACAAATTTGTTTAATATCAACTATTTTGATTTCTTCATTAATTATCTAATGGTAATTTGACTGGTAATCATAAAAAAGATTCCCCTAAACATGGTTCTGTAACCATTGATTAATTTTATGCAAATAGGCATTTGGAATTTTAATAGAAGTTCTGTAATTTTTACTTTGTGTAGTGCTTTGCTTCAAATCAGCAGACATATGTCAAACGAGGAATGACCATTCCCTCATAGATAAAATTAATTGTCACGGAACTGAGGCCCCATTAAATGCTTCTACTCTGTCTGGATAACGATAAAACATTCTTGTCTTGCTGATGATATGACAGATGCGTGACTCCTAGGAGGATCTACTGTCAAAAATATCATACATCAGAGGTTTTAGTTAAATACCTTTATAGAATTTTGGATAAGAGATTTTGTTTTCTCATTATAAGCATTAAATTAGTTTGTTTGGAGTTAAATTTTAGCTTGCATTCATTTATCCTGAGACAATTTAAACCATTTTTGTCTGACATTCCATACCAATAATATTATTGATGATTGCATTATTAAAGTCAGTTATTAGCAAAACATACCAGTTCACATTCAGGGGGTAAAAGCAACAGAAAAATGCTATTCATTAGCACGTTAACTTGCCTACCAGACGAACACTCAGCATAAACCATGGAAACTTGTTTTCTAGTTGTAATCCCATTATAATATAAAATTACATTATATCAACTAAAGTAGTTTTTGATGAGACGATTCAGTTTACCAGAATATTTGTTTTCTCTTAGTCGATATATGATTTTAGGCACCCAGACATGATCGAAAGCAGTACTCATATCCAAAGAAATTAGAAGCTAAATACGTTTTCTATAAAGGAAATTTTTAATTTTTCTTTTAACTAAAAGATTGCATCTACAGTAATCGAATAAGGGATAAAGCCAAATTGATTTTGTTTAATCTATTATCTTTACGCAATTGAAAATTAATTCGGTCTATTAATGTTTTTTCTAATATTTTACCTAATACTGGTAAAAGGCTAATAGCCGTATAACATTTAGGTTATTCCGATCAAAAAGTTCATTCAAAAGTAATAAAGTATCAATAATTTTCATGCTAGTTAGGGCGAATAAATTTCATATTAAATCACACCTTCCGTTTTGTAAAAATGATGTTTCTGCTTTCAGAGATTTTTAAATATTAAGAATTAAAGATAAATATATTTAAATATATATTTATTTTTATAATAATAAATTTTTATATTTTTTTAATAAATGTCTAAAATTGTTAACGACATGCATATAAAATTATATTTGGTAAATATCGGTATTATATATACTGTAATTTGCTTATTAAAATGTTTAATTATATTTAAAGAACTGAACCTACTTTCCTTACACATTTCAGGTTATTTAGCTATTCCAAGAAGAGACGATAATATGAAGAGAATTTTCGGAATTTTAATTTTGTGCGCTGTATGCTTGAATGTTCCAGCATTTACTTTTGAGGAACTAAAAGATGCAATTTGCCGTGACTTTACCTTTATTTTTTCAGTTTTACTTGTTAAAAGGCATACGCTTTTATATTCATGTGTCATTGATTTTTTACAGATATTCCTGATAGATATTTGCTGAGATTCTTCCAATGTGCTTACGATGAATGTCCGGAGTCGATTCTAAAGGTTTGGGAAATTTTAATGGTTCACACTGTTCTAATTATAGATTTAATATTTTTATATTAATATCTTAAAAATGAATGATACTTTTCAGCATGCTGACGGAATGCACACTTGTATTCAATATTATCATAATACTACTGAAATATCAGAATCGATTTTATATTATCTGTGTCACTTTGATGAAAAGAAGGATGGAGTTGTAAGCTTAATACATTTTTCTGTTATAACTTATTTCATTTTATTTAATATATTTTTGTAATTTTATTTATTTTATTATGGAATATTATTCTATTATTTTGTTTTTTAAAATTATTCATACAATTAAACTTAAATAATCTCTTTTATCTTTAGATGGCAATGTGTATATACGGAGCGCTTAAGGTTAGATGATACATTTTTTTTTATTTATATTTTCTTTTGATGTAAAATTAACAATTTTAATTTTTTTCAGGATTTGGAACCGATAAAAACTACTGAAGAAGAGGAATTTAAAAACGAGATTAAAAATTGTTTATTTTCTGCAAAATGAAGTATCGGACTATTAATATAAATTCATACAAATTTGAATTAATATTATTGGCAATAAAAATTGTTAAATATCTTTATAAATACCATTCTTTAAATTCTGTTTTTTGATTGAAATGTTTTCAATTTCGTTCTAATAACGATGCAATAATCATTTGTATAAAAATAAATAATATGAAATTTTAAGCATTAAAAGTTTTTTCTGATTATAGAAATTGTTTCATAAATATATTAATTTTGTGCACTTTATAACGTTACATAAAATTAATAAAAAAGAAAACAGATTTATGAAAAAAGAATCAAAAATATCAGATGAATAAATAAGAAAATATTGAAAATAAGCAGCGTAATAAAAACTTCCATCGCTTATTAAGAAAAGAGATTCAAAAATTTTTATCATAACTGAATTTTTCAACAACACACAAAGTATTTCGTGATAAGATTATATTTTTAACCTTTTTTGTATAGCCTTATTAATTTTCGAAGTTATTTTTATCGAATTCTTATGATTTCTATGGATCAAATACTTAATTTGCAAATTAATACAAAAAACTGAATGTTTATAGGATTAGTTAAATATTCTGCCTTGACAAACTTATTTGTCCATATGCTAACATTTTTTCATTACTATTATAAAAATCAAAAATGTCCATCATTTGATGATCAACTATTATTGTAGATTTCAGATTAAAACTTTTATAGTGTTTCAACAATACATTAGAAGTTCCCATTAATATAAATCAGTTCCATTCAGATCGGTATAATTAAGCTACATATTACTTCAAAATATATGAATCCATCAATATTATTAAATCTATACCGATTGTTTCCAATAAATCTAAAACTTTAAATTTAAAAAAATAAGGAAAATTAAATAATGGGAAGATTTATGTGGAATTCCGGGAGGAAATAGAATTGCGGAAACTACAGGTGTTACAACCTACGAGCGGTTCAGGTTAGACGCGCGAGTAAGGATGGCGAACGAAGCGATTCGACTCAAAGAACCGAGACGGAGAACAACATTGAAGTTAATTCAACAGCTTCTTTATTGATATTTACATAACACACAAACAAGAGAGATTTCTATTTACCAGCGTTATGGACCGACAATGAGAGATAGATACCTGGATATACAAGGACTTCAATTTCGATGACTTTCGGAAATAAACTTGAAATTTTACACGAACAGTCTTTAGTCTCTATATAACAGTCTTTAGTCTAGTAAACACCACCAATAATACAACTATAGGATCGAGAAGAAATTGTAGTTCACCAAATATCTTCCTTGAAGATTCACTTAGTAAATGATGGCTGGATCACTGAAAGAGTATTCCAGACAGCTGTAGTAGTAGGTAAATCAGAAAATATATTAACAGATATGAAGAGCTAGAGAACAAACCAACGAGTCGAGACACAGATCCCAAAAGCGTCGACTTGCGTCGTCCTCGCTATATTATTCCTGTAACCTCTTCCTCACCTTTCCCAGGCAGGGGTTACATCACATAATTTCTAGATAGTTCCAAACAGCTCAGATGTCGAATCTTGGACTTTACTTACAAAGACATCTGAATAAACTATCTCAAATTTATTATCTCGAAAGAGACAATAATGATATCAATTACATCCTGTTATTTCAACAGCGTCATCACATTCTTCGTCTTAAAGACGACACATAGAGGAGGGTTTTGCCGACCCCTACATTTATATAAGTAGTTCACGATCTTTACTAATATTTTTAATTATAATTTTAAAGCAGAGCCTTCTTATCATTGTTTGTAAGATTTACAGTAGAAAATCTTTATCCGAAATGGTTAAGACAGAGCCATTTCGAAGAAATCATATTTCCAGATATTTTTTTTATTTTTTCAACAGATGAAGTGCTTCCCACTAAGTTGCAGCTCAAATCAAGCACTTCCATTGGCTGTACATTCCTGCCGAGAGATCTGTCAGATTCTGGAGAATGCGAATTGATGGGATAGGCCCGAATCCCATGGCAAACATTTCCAAGAAGCAGAACCCGATCCATGATAAACATTTCGGATCCTTCACAGTCGAAAACCAAAACTATGAGCCAATCCAGCAAACTATTTTCAGATATTAGATATCTTAACCTCTCATTACAAAAACGAAGTGAAATGAGGTTTTGATGAATTATCACATAAAATAAATAATGTTGCCATATATATATATGATTGGAAACTCTTTTATTCAATACAAATATAATTATTGGATGATGACAAAAAAATGTCTCGTTATCTTTTGATCAGCTAAAACATCTTCATAAATCCATCTCCAGTTGTTTCTTGTTGGATTTCGAATAAACTTGTATTATATTTGGCTCTTAATTTTTAATTTATTGAATGAAATATTATAGAGATTATCATTTAAAACTCAACTATAGATTATACAATTAATAGAAAAAACTATATATTTATTTTATTAAAGAAATAATTTATTTCAATGAATCTGTTCTACCTTATTAATAACAGTTGCGTCGGCCGGATGACCGCATGATAAAGCTTTGGCTTGCCACCCTGGAAGATCGGGTATAAATCCGGGTCCCGCACCTCCAGTTCTTTAGGAGAGTCTGGGCCCAGCCCATTGAACCCCATCCTTCAATCATCATGGGTGTTGGCCAGCCTGTGATAGGTTCTACATGTGGCCGCTGCCAGATACTGTATATCAAGTCGTGCGCTATGGCTGCTTAACCTATCCAACCAACTAACAGTTGCAGTAAATTCTGAAATCAAATATATATTTTTTGTTAAAAGATGGGTTCTACATGTGGCCACCGCCAGATATTGTATATCCCTCGTGCGCTATGGCTGCTTAACCTACCCAACCAACTAACAGTTGCAGTAAATTCTGAAATCAAATATATATTTTTTGTTAAAAGATGACGCCGCTTTTCCGTGTTGAAGCGACGTCATCTTTTAACAAAAAATATATATAAGAGTACTAAGTGGCAAAAGCAAACAAGCACTTCAACAATGACGTAACCAGGATTTTTTTTTGGATGGGCCAAGGGTAGGCCACACCGATGTGAAAGAACATTCTCCCGTATGCGTTTTATTAAATCGTATTTACGTAACAGAATGCTTGATGAGCAGTTTTAGTGGATCGGGGGATGTCGCCATACTTTTTATTTTTGGCCCTAAAACTCATATTAAATTTGAATATTTTCATTTCATATTTTTTGTACTTAAACATACAAGTGTTTTGCATATATGACTCCACTAAAAATTTGATATAGCAATCGGGTAATTTTTTATAATTTTTTAAAAAACGTTACAATTAGTCATCTTACCCCGAATATTCCGGGTAAGATGCCACTGCACTTTTCATGATATTCACTTTAATAAATAGCCAAAATGAACTCTTTAATCATTCAACAAACTTCTTGTTCACTATACCATGTATATTTTAATAGAATAAATTATTAAAATTCTATAAAATTACAAGAATTAAATAAAAGCACCTATTTAGATATTGTATGCATCCACGGTGGTCAAGTTGCGGTTTTTGAGCCACATTCGACTCTTTAATGCCTTTAGTTTGGCTCCCTATCTCGAAAGTCAAAAGTTAATATGAAGAAATCTCTTTTAGTTAAGAAAGATGTAGGAGTTGTTCATTTGTCCATATAAAATAAGCTATATAAACACTTAGGAAAGTGGATTTAACAGTTTTTATTTTAATGATATTATTCTAATTATTAAAAGTAATCGATCATTTTGCATCATTAATTAAAAATCACCGCATAATTTTGTATTGAGCTGATATCAAATAAATACTTATATTTACCAGTATTTTGAAACTATTTCCAGCTAATCGCATTAATTAAGTACTGCGTAAAATGTGCAAAGGATGCGTTTTTTTCGCAGCTTGAAAATAAAAATTTTTTATCGCTATTAGCGTGAAATTATGTGGGCTTAAATTATGCTTATGGTTTTTTATTTTCATTTTTACGGAATACAAGGCGGCTTGGATTATTAGGTGTTTAATGTATTCAGTTGTAAATTTTCATTTTTACAAAATTCAAGGCGTCTTGGGTTATGCGGAGTTGAACTCTTGTGGTTTTCAATTTTACGTTTCGAGTTATATATTCAGGATGGGCCAGCGCATGGGCCATGGCCCACCCGGGCCCACCCGTAGTTACGTCCCTGCATTACAAAAACAAAAGAACAATGGTTTTCATCAGTTATCATACAAAATTAAAAAAAATGTCAACATATATAAATATGATTGGAAACTTTTATTCAATGCAAATATCTTATAATCTTTGGATCCGAAATCAGCGAAAATATTCTCATAAATCGATCTTCAGTTGTTCGTTGTTTGAATGTTCCAGTAAACTGCTGTATATAATTTTTAATTTAATGAATGAATATAATAGAAGTTACTATTTTATACTCAACTTGTCAATTATAAAATGAATACAAATTAAATAATATTAAAAACACTAAATATATATATATTTTATTTTTTTAAGAAATAATTTATTTCTATGAATCTTATTTCTATCTTATTATTAACTGTTGCAGTTAAGTTAATTCTTTAATCGAGTATATATTTTTTGTTAACAGATGACGCCACATTCACTTACTAAGTGGAGGGACGAAAGAAACCCTTTCACCAGCTGTCGATCTTAGAAAGCTCTATAAGAAACTTAGTAAAAATTTTTTTACGTATAAGAATATAGGTATAGATTATAATATTCAAGAAAAATAATTAATAACTGTATTAAATAATTTTCTTATTGTTAAAACAATATCAGCACAATATTAGAAATTTTGTAGCTAACTGTAATCGTTTTAGATTATTGATTTAATTTAATAATACAGCTAATTATAAATTAAGAAAACAAATTATTAAATATTTATATACAGTATAAAGAAATATATATTATTCGACATGTTTATGAAGTTAAGTATTTTTAATTCAGTTATTTATTTATCAGTTTTTCTATAATTGAAATGCTATTTTCTAATTTCAGATATGTTAATTTTTATAAAATTCATATTACGAGCGAGATAATGGGAAATTATTAATTTAGAAAAAAAATAATAATTAATTTATTTATAAAAACCAAATTCGTAATAGTTAGGGGTGAATAAATTTCATATCAGATTGTTTTCGTTTTTAATAAAATGATATTTCTGCTTAAAGAGATTTTTTTATTAGAATTTAAATTTTATTAGAGGTAAATATAAATAAATTAAATATAGGTAAATATAAATAAATTAAATACCCCGAAGCAAGTATTTCCATCTTTCCCGTTGATCAGGGTGACATTCAATCTTTAATCACGTGACTTAAAATGGCTAAATTAGAACAATATCTAAAGCAAAGCATTCTTTAAAGTATCCACTACACATTAAATATATTAATTTTTATTATGCTGATATTATTACGATGAATAATATAATATTTCAAAAAGTGATTGTATAATTTTTGATGAAAATTTCAACACTCGCGAAAACTTTTCGATTTCTAATGCGAGTAATTGACAATCTCATAATATCCATCATCTATATTTTTGGCGGACTTATAGGAGGTTATAATAAACCACCTTTTATCGTTACCTGTTTAGGACTTATGGGAGGTTATAATAAACCACCTTTTATCGTTACCTGTTTAAATACTAAAGAATTAGAGAAATTTATATATTTCAAATCCTAGATTTAAGAAAAAAGAAATCCTTTAAGAAGAAATAATCACTGGAATATAATCTTAAAAGTCATTATAGTCAATAAAACACAGTATTAATACATTATAATTTTGAAGTTTTCAGCATTATTTATCATGTATTTATTATAATATAATCATAGAATGAATATGCTGAATAAAAAGCATCTGAATATATTGCATAAGAACAATTTTTGAATAACCGTATCAACTACTTAATTTATTTTATTTATTGTAATGTTTAAATGATTTTCAAAAATATTTAAAGTTAAATTTAGAAATTAATAAAACAACTTTCTTCAAGATAAATGAAAATTTTTAATCTATTTCAATCCATACAGTATTACCTGGATTTTGTATTTTCCAGGGAGAAAAATGAAAATAGTGTAAAATGAGGGAATTATAAGTTAAGGAAAAAGCAATCTATACAAAATACTGTATAGCCTTGATTTTTTCATGATATCTTATGATAAGGTTGAATTCAAAAATTTTGGTTGTAATTTGAATCAATCACAATTTGGAACACAATTTTCCATAGGCACAATGTTATAAATGGAGGTTACATTTCCAAACTATAGAACTCAGAATATTCAATATTCTTTTAAATAGTAGTAGAATATAGTAACGTTGAATAAATGCAGTTTATTCTTTAAAACAAGGAAATTATTTATTTCGTGCCTATCAGAATTTTATATGGCTAAAGGAAATACAATGCAAAAACAAAGATGAAATATTTAAGTTATTTTCCTGTATCCAAGTTTCTAGCATCATCTGCATAATAAAACAGTCATTTCCCACATTGAAGAATCTGGTCTCTCATATTTTTTTCAAAAAGAGTCCAAAAGTGATCAGGTTCATTGAATTCTATCCTTTAACTTTCCAGTTGATTCTATTATAATATAGATGTTGGACAATCTGTGGAGGCTTTAAAGTGGCCACTATCAAAAGTATCCTCTGGCAACTTAATTCAAATTAACCTAACCAAGTTTCTAGCAAAATAAGCAATTATTTTTTGAATGCTACTTCCCAATCATTGAATGACTATTACATAATGGTGCCTATTCCAGATCCAACTACAAACTATCCATATCTGTAGAGTAGAGCCAGTTGGACTTTACAGTAGGCAAATCAATGCCCAGCCAAATCCATCAAAAATTTTTCAAAAACATGGAATCTGAATTGTAATATTCCATTCATTTAAGATGAGATTGAATGAATCAAGCCTGAACTACTAAAAAATCTGAAGTTATGAGATCTGAAATTAAATACAAATACTAAATGGTGGAAATACAACATGTTTCCATCTTCGCAATAACTTGGCCATCCGATCACAATTGGCCACCATTATTGCAAAATTATTGATGACAGCCATTGTAAGTATTGATTTTCATCATAAATAATTACCCTCATAAGTACAGATCGCCATAAATTGGAGACCCTTGTATACTCTTTGTCCAAGTTTTTTAGTGAGAGACATTCTTGTTCTTGTATACAAATTTACTTTATTTAAAATAAAAATTTTGTTTAGTTTCAAGTGATAAAACTTTTCTTTCTTTTTCTGCCATTTTTAAATATAAAATATATAATTTAAACAATTTCTAAAATATCAGTTCAAAAACAAAATTAATCAACAAATCATAAAGTCAAATATTAAGAATTTGAAATAACAATTTAGTCCAAACAAAAAAATACATGCAAGTCCAAAAGCATAGTTAATAAAATAAAATAATGTATTAAAAATAACAAATATAACAATATAAAATTAATTTGTCCAGTATATGTAATAAAGCAAAAATTAAATACATAAAAAGTGAGAGAAAAATGTATAATAATGGTAGAAGCAATTTATCATCAAGATTACTGCACTGCCAGATTCACTTTTCATGCTAAAATTCAGTTGCATAAAGTTCACTGTGAATGTCATACAACCAAAGTAAATATTTTACAATCAAGTTGTTAATGTTTTGTAAAATGCAGGAATTTCAATTTTATGACACTAAATTTCAAGAAAATTTTGTATTAATTTGTATAAAAATAAATTGGGACCAAATATTTTAAATTTATATTGCAGGAAAACATAAAATCCTGGTTATAACATCAGGATCCTGAAAATCATGACATTAACTTAAACAAAATTCCATTCACCTAGCATATAAACTTTCCATATTCAATTCTGGGTCCTTTGAATGGAGAGCCAAAGCATTTGCACTCAGTCAATCAGGTTGAATGTCTGGTGTGCTTTATAGTGTAATTTATATATTGTTCATGGAAATATTATATACTTTAATTAGTACTCATGTAAAATATGGTTATCTTGTTTTCTATAATTATAGCTTTTCACCTTGTTTTCTCTCTATTTTGAATGAAAATGTAAGAAAACAAGTTTTATTCCATTTTGCTGCCTTAAAATTCTTAATTTTTTATTTAATTAATTTAGTTTTTGCTAGAGAAAGTATAGTGAAACATAGTGAGGCAACATTAAACAAGGATCAATTGAATATTACAATACTTTTTCTTTTCTATATAATTACTTATATTTAAATGTTTTTTGCTTGTTACACTTTATATGTTTATTTTTTATATTAATATATTTTAATTTAAAATTAATACAAAAAAAAACAAAAATTCCTATAATCAAAAATTTTGATTATTCCACAAAAATTTAAAGCAGAATTTTATAAATAGTACAGTAAAGTCTCAATTATTTGATTTAATATAACTGAAGGATAACTGAATAATCAATATTAGATAATGCAAAAACTGCAAAAAACACATTATAAATTAAATATAATTTTGTATTTGTATTATATTTCTATTTGTTATAAATTACTGTGCAATATCCATACACTTATTTGAAGAAAGACCTATCTGCCCAATATATAGAACAAATGATTGTTCATTCAATGCTACATATAATATATGCAATGTGATAAAAAAATACAGTGGATTCCACTTAATTAGGACACATTGGGACTAAGCCATTTTGGCCCAATAAAGCGGCTGCCCCAATTAAACAAAATAATAATAAATTCTAAAATAAAATATGCAATTCATAGGTAAATAAATAATGGGTAAAAAAATAATAATTAGGTACCTATTTTAATGCTTTTTTAAAATAGGTACCTAATTATTAGCTTTTTACTGATCTCCTCTGACTTCATCTTCAACACTGTGCCACTGATATTCACGCCTTGCCTGCTAACTATAGAAAACCATTGATCTAATGCTTCTTTGACTTCTGGATTCTTTCTATCACAATTTCTTTTGGATGTTCCTGGAATTTCTTTCTGTAATGCCCACTCCTCATACAGTTGATTTTCTTGTTGTAGGAGATGCACTATGGTAGATTTTGGTTTATTTCAGTGAGTCTACCATGGCTTATATTAAATGGCTGGCTTTTAATTTTATCCAGCAAAGCAATTTTACTTGAAACTGTAAAATTATTTCTTGGCATCTTGGCAAAGATTTAATAATTTTAAATAAAATTGACACTGTAAATGAATATCACTAGGTACAATAATGGTAGACTCTTAAGTAAATGCACACTTGTCAGATCACGACTGATTCTCATCACACCAGTGTTGTCAAATACAGTATTGTTATGTATTATTTATCAACGATAATGTTTACTTATAATTTTACTAAAGAATGAATGTTTATATTAGTACAGCAACAGTGTGTTGACGATGTGTATGTAATAAGATGCGAAGAAATGACCTGCTCCATTGTGTTAGTCTGTATTGTCTTGTAGATAGGTTTAACCCGAAAAATTACTGGTACAATAAAATGTTGTTATAATTTTTATATAAGGATTTTTTTTAAAGAAAGCAAACAACAACCATTAGTGTATGTAGTGTTGCCATACTTTCGAAAAATTCCTAAAATATATCAAAAATTGAAAAGTAGTGTTTCCATACTTTTGAAAAATCCCTAAAATATATCAAAAATTGAAAATTCCTTGTTAGTGTATGTAGTGTTGTTATACTTTCGAAAAATCCCTAAAATATATAAAAAATTGAAAATTCCTTTCCTGCTATCGTCCCAATTAAGTGTTTAAATTATATATTAGTTTGGTTTCCATTCTTTGACTCCTGTCCCAATTAAGCATTTAAATTATGTATTAGTTTATCAGTTTATCCAAAAAATCCCTAAAATATATCAAAAATTGAAAATTCCTTTTCTGCTACTTAAAAATCCCTAAAATACATCAAAAATTGAAAATTCCTTTTCTGCTACTGAAAAATCCCTAAAACATATCAAAAATTGAAAATTCCTTTTCTGCTACTGTCCCAATAGTGAAAAGTTGATCAATTAAGCATTTAAATTATGTATTAGTTTATTAGTTTGGTTTCCATTGATTTCCCAATTACACAGCTGCCCCAATTAACCGGAATCCAGTGTATTGGATTTTCTCCATTATAACAGAATTCACATATGGACAATTATATTAGCTCCAATATCTATCATCCATGGAGCTCAGAAATAAAGTTAAGTATTTAATATTTAAAAAAAAAGAAACTCCCATGAAGTTTATGTTGGATAACTAAGTTGAATAATTAAGACTTCACTGTATATATTTTTTAAAATTCTTTCATATCATATTATATAACTAATTTTTAATGAACAGCAAAACGATGCAGGAGATATTATTATATCTATGTGTTATGTTATTGAAAATAATTTAGCTAGGAAAAAATTGTTACTAATCACTGATGCAAATTTTATGTTTGTTTTCAACACATATTAACTTCATTATGTTTATGGATTCTAAGACTAATATATTTTCTTTTTTAATTAACAATGAACTGTTAAATTATTTTTGAAAATTTTTACTATAATTTGAATTTAACTTATTTTTATTATAAGTTACATGCTATTTCAAAAATCATTTAATCATTATTGATAGCATGCAGCAATGAAGCATTCTACAATAATTACAATATAAAATTACTTTCTTCATACAGTATTTTCAAATGCTTTTTAACTTTTGTTCATGTTTTATATGTTATAATTCTGAGGAAAATCTAATAAATAAGACTGAAAGTTTTCAAAATATAAAAGCTTTATTGAAAATAATACTGTATTTATAAAACAACAGAGAAAGAATTTATCAAGAAATTTGGATGAAGTAAATTTTGATGCTCTTTCTATGTTTATTGACAGAATAATTGTGATCATATTTAAATTTTAAAAGTAATTTTTATTGCTTTTATTTCATTCTATTAAAAAATTCAATGAATTTTTAAGAGATATTTAGTGTTAAAGATGTTTTCAGAGTATAAACAGGAAAAATAGTACAGATTTAATAAAATAATTTTTATGGAATGCTGATGTTTTTAAATCGTAGGAAGCCATATCATTTGGTTGGTATTTAACTGTAAAACATAACTTACAAAAGGTAAATGCTGGGGCAAAACTTGTTTAATGACTTGTTGAATTTGTTGAACAGTTGATGCAGTTGTAGCTGGGAGAGAATTTCCTGTTATTTCATTTACTTGGGGAGTAGAAGTATGCTGAACAATCTGTACAGTACTCAATTGGTCTGGTAATGCTGATTTCTTACCCTAAATTAAGTTGTCAAACAACATATGTTGATTTTTTCTGTTTGGTCTATTTTTTTTTTTTTTGGCATATGTATGGTACCAAATATTACTAAATAATGCTAAAACAAAAACTACTTTTTCATCCGTCATTTTAAATGTTTTAAATAAAAAGTAAAAATTATCCCATTAAAACTTATAATAGATCGGAAGAGCGTCGTGTAGGGAAAGAGTGTAGATCTCGGTGGTCTTTTTTTGATCATACTTATATATTATAATTTCATTAAGAGTTTTATAAATTAGTACCTGCTACAGCATCTATACATTTAAGGAATGTTTCCATATTTCTTTCACATTGAGCTTCACTTAAATAAAAGTATGTTCTTGCAGTTACATGATATTTTCTTCTATCTGCAAATTCCATGTAAAGCTGATACTGTTTCAATTTTCCTAATAAAAAATTTTTTAATTTTGAAATCTATATTAAATATATCATCAACTAAAATAAAATTATCTACAAATATTCAATTTTCAGTTAAAAAAATAAATTCTTCATTTTATACACTTTGAGAAAAAAGCTTATTGTTTTAATTAGCTAAACTGAACTTTTTAAATTGACTTATTTTTATTTTTCTAAATAATATAATATATATCAATTTATAATAACATAAGTGTAAACATTTTAGATTGGATTAAATTAATAGAGGGGTTAATAACAGCACTAATACTAAAACCATCAAGTAATCTATTATGCTATCTCGACAAGATAATATCACTAGTTCTGTTCTTTGAACAAATACTAATATGCCGACTACTGAAATTTGAAAAAGATCATTTGATTTAGAAAAACAAAATGATCAAATCTAAGCCAAGAGAGAACTAGACAATCATATAAGATACAAGCATACTTTGTTATTGCAGTAGTTAAGTTCCAGACTACTGCTGTAAAGCGAATTTCACTGTAAAGAATATCATCATTTTTTAATGCATATAAAAACTTAAAAATATATTTACATTATTATTCATTAAGTCCACACTAGCACTAGGCTTAACAAATCTCAGCCAGATGGTCATATTTTAATGAATTCGCATATCACCTTGGAGGATCCAGCTTTGATTCTGTATGTTACATTTTTCAGATATTCAAATGGCTCCAAGCTCAATCCATTTATGTGTTAATTTATGTTTATATATCTATTCTAAGTATAATTTTGTAGAAAATTTTTATTTTGAGATATAAAATAAAAACATGGAATATAACTGTGTGACAAGTGCTGTATTAGTGAATTGCTGTAAAGAGATGTATACCTATATACTCTATTATGATACTTCTTATAAATGGAATTTTTCTCAATATCAGTAAAATGAAGATATAAAATTTTGAAATTTTTTCAAGGGGAAAGATTTGATATTTCAAAAATTATGATTACAAATTAAAAAAAGTTACATTTTTTACAGGAATGATTAGGATTTTTAAAGGAGAGATTTTTCCAGTTAATAGATAAACATGTATTGCAAGTCCTCAACTTACATGATTAATTTGTTCAAAAAATTTTGACATAAGTTCAACAATGTTTAAGTTCAATTGTATGAAACGTTCCTAAAGTCCACCGACAAACTTTCAGGGTAGGTTCTACTTATGAAAATAAATAAAAAATGTTTAATGAACATATGGTCTAAATGGAACTGTTTTCGAGTTATAACTCTTTAAATCTAGCCAATCACCATTGTGTACATAAAACATCACGACATGTCGCATTTCCAAAATGCATTGCTCGCCTTCTTACTGCCCAGTAGTAAGTAGGAGAGCGACGCAATGCAACCCGTCTTGGCAACGCGACGCGTTGTAATACTTTGTGTACTTGATGGTGATTGGCTAGCTTTAAAGGGTTATAACTCGAAAACTGTGCAATTTAGACCATATGTTCATTAAACATTTTTTATTTATTTTCATAAGTAGAACCTGCCCTAAAAGTTTGTTGGTGGACTTTAGGAACACCCTGTATAAGTGGGCATATTAGCAAATGGAATAGCCAAATGAAATTTATGAGCATATTTTAAGCATAGATAAGAAAATTTAAGACCATAAGTGATACATTTACAAAAAAAAAATAAATTGCTTAATGATTTTTCATTTGCATTTTATGGAAATTCAATAAAATTAAAGAGACATATGGATCTGAATATCTCTAAAATACGTAAGTCAAAACCATGCAAGTCATGAACCTACTATATTGAAACTTTTTAACCAAACTTCAAGAGAATTATTCCAATTGAATCTAATACTGCCAAATTAATATATTGATATATTTTAACAGAAATTTTAATAATTTGAAAGAATTTAAATTAATTTTAGCACCATCTCGTAATTAATAAATATACTAACGATTAAATCAAATAGTGGTGCTATCTATGAATTAATGACTAAACTAGAATTTATTAATATATCTAAAATCAGTAATACTGAAACTTTGTATGTATTTTTATATACTCTATTTGATATGTTTTTCAGAAGAGTAATCAGCATATAAGCAGATTACTCATAGAAATTTAAGAATTTATTATCTGTAAAAATATTTTCAGCCTTTTAAAATCCTTCTTCAAATAGATAAATCTCAAATAAAAAACAATCAGAAAACTATCTGGTAATTCCATTCCAATTCGATTTTCTTAAATTTGTGAGTAACCTGCTTTTAAGTTGATTTATTATTAATCTGGATATGAATAAAAAGAAGAATAATAAAGACTATACTATTTTAAATATTATTTATGAATTTCTCTAAATTTTGTACAATTAAATTTAAACTGTAAAATTATAAAGTAATCAGAAGTGTGAATGATTTAATTTTTAATTTGATTTCTATATATATACATAAATGAAAATATTAATAAGCTTCCAATAAGTATAATAAACATAACATTTTATATAAAAAATTATAATATGCTTTTTCATATAAAATAAAGAATTAAGCTTGCTAAACACACATTATTTTAGAACTTTTGCTCTTCTAATAAATCAATTTGTATTCAAATTCTTCTCTTATTTGCAGTGCCATGTCTAGAAATTCGACCGCCTGTATGCAACTGTTAATTGGCCGCCCCTATTCAATCAATAAAACAAAAACTAGAAAATTAACAGTCACAACTGTTAAATTTTAAATAATTTAATTTATTATTTTATCAATAATAATACATAATTTCTAAGATGTTCTGTTATGACTGTTATCAATATTAATACAATACATAACAGCCATAACATAAATGAAGAACATCTTGGAAATTGTAATAAATTAAAAAATTTTCGTTGCACATAACTATAATATTAAATAAACTTTAAACTTCACTATATACAAAAATTAAATATCTAATTAACTAACAAATATTTTCAAAAATAACATATTAATAGGAGAAAACAACAATTTTCAAGAAATAAATTTGGCACTCTTTATTATGAGCAAATTCTGATATAAGATGGTATAAATCAATTTCATCCAATAATTTATGCTCTATTGCTATAATTGATAAATTTGCTAGGCGTTCTTTTTGCATTATTGTTCTTAAATAGTTTTTGATTATCTTCAATTTGGAAAAAGAATGCTGGCCAGATGCTGCAGAAACGGGCAGAGTTTAAACGATCCTAAGTGCAAGAAATAAATTAGGGAATGTGCTTTGAAGATCGTTTTTAAAATATATTGAAGCATGTTATATGAATATGAAACAATGTTTTCCACTTTTATACAGATCATTATTGATAAAATTTCATGAAATAAATCCTGTCTATCAATATTGAGTTTTTCCTTTCCACATCAATTAGTTTCAGACGAAGATCTTTGAATGATTCGAATATTTTCCTTTGCATAAAATATTAATTTAATTAGTTATTTTGTAAATTGATATTAGAATTGATTTTTATTTTTTAATTTATCTTTTTCAAATGAATAAAATTTTCATATTTTATTCATATTGAAAAAGATGACAACATTAAATTTTACATATTAAAAGAAATAAATTTCCTATTTCCTTTTATTTCATTTTATTAGTTTTTAATTTTATTTTATATCTTGTTTTATGTTTTCAACATTCAGTTTTGCTGCTCCTGACTTTGGCTGCCCGTGTGCGATGCATGCCTTGCACCTATGGCAGGCCCGGCACTACTTATTTGTTGTAACCTTAAATTAATTTGAAATAAGCCTCAGTGAAGAGGAAACTGTCAAACAACTTTCATGAATCAAAGATATAAGACAAGTAGCATAGTAGCATGAGGAATAGATACAAAAACAAGCAGAAAAATCTAATAATATTAGCATAGTACTTTGCCAATAGGATTGGTAGAATTATGAGATTCTGATACTTTCCAGATTTTTGGCTTGTTGCAATGATAGCTAACATGATGTGCCCAATGCTGCAATCTGTTTGCCACTTTATACATTAGAAAACAAGATTGCTGACGGGTGCATTGAGAGAATAGTCAGACCATATGGCTTTATCAATTTCCCAGAACAGTTTATTGACAGACTTAAGGAGGTTGGCCTTTCCCAGAGGAATAAGTTACAACCTAGGATTTTGAGTCTCTATCCCAGTATAAGATTACTCATGGCTTGCCTCCTCCTTTACTGATTCATGTTACAACAGCTATCCAACAGTGCCATTACTTCTGATCTTGTTAGCACACACATGATAGCATGATTCCTATTACAGATTTTCTGGGAAATTTTTCAAACAATTAAAAGGTGTCTTTATTGATGGACCTATAGCAGGGTTTTATGGCAGAACTTTTGGACAGATACAAGGAGCAGCTGGTCATCTTTCATTTTTTTACTCTATATCAAGTTGCATACTAAGCAAATCAATGATATATATATGTGTTGCAGAAAGAACAATGTAAGTCAGATGATCTGTTGGAGTTTACTGATGTAATCTTGGGTTTATAATTACAATATGACAAGATATCATTTAAAACATTCCATTTCCTTGATGTGGATTTAGATTTATCAAGACTTGACTATAAATCCAATGCATATAAGAAACAGTCATATTCTCCAGTCCTCATTCCAGCTTGGTCCCAAGACTCACTACAATATAAAAGGGGGCAGCATTCAGAATATTTTTCAAGAGAATCAAACTCACTGCAGTATAGCTGATGAAAAACAATAAGAGTTTAATAATATAGTTACATAATATATGAGGAATGGTTTTAAGTTTAGGTATGTGAATAATATAAGTAATATGTTATGTAGTAATATGATTTTAAACATAATGATAACAGAATGCTTTAGCAGTTAATATAATATAAAAAGTATGTGTAATTTTGTGTAATTTTGTTTATATAAGTAATATAAACAAAATTACACAATTAGTTATCACATTATGGCAGTATTCTAAAATGGTGGCAATTATATCAAAAAACTTATAATAAAAAATTTTCATTCAAATATGTGAAATAAGAAATTTCTGATTGGTTCAATTGTAAAATATATTACAAAATACAGCATATAAAATTATTTTAGTATTTTTGGAGGCAAAATAACAGCAATACTTGAATCACAAACAAAACTTATGCACAAATTAAGTTTTTAACTCAAGGAGTGCATGTAATTCTATGGGCACTAATATTATATAAAATATTGCACGTGTTAATATTATAGTATTCAAATGCCATGTAGTCAAATGTTATTTAGATTTAGCCTAAGTAAAAAAATATATATTAGTAGTAAGCAAACATGAGAAATTCCTGTCTTTGTATTATTTTTTTATAATTAGGTAATTCCTGTTAATTTAACATGCATATATAAAAATTACATATTTTGTAAAAAATAACTTAATACCTAATTTTATAAATACATAATATTACTGCAATTCTAATGAAGAAAAATAATAAATTAATGATATTTAATTATGAAATTTTAATTTACCTTCTTGAGCATCTTCAGCAGCAGATAAACAACCTCTGGAAAGAAAATATTGGTAAATATTTATTTTCTATATATTTTATTTATAAAACAAATAATTTAATAATAATATTCATAATTAT